>JAULBU010065879.1:0-11016 GCA_032358235.1 Odonthalia washingtoniensis
TTACTGCATAAGGATCATCCGAACTTACGGCCAGAGTGGGGGCCCCAAAATTATCATCCACCACAACCACAGAGGACCCTGGAGCGGTGCCAACAATCGACATTGATGGTGTCTTTCGATACCGACGTACATGGCCCAGATTTCTGGATATTCGTAAAATCGCCGGATTGCTTGCAACGTGACGCAAAGCTTCTATTGATACAGCATCGGGGGCCATGGAAGTACATGATGTGAAGGACATAGAATCATCTTTGTCATGGTCCGCAATCATATCTTCAATGCGTTCTCTTGGCTCCCATGACACATCACATGACCGTAGTGCTTGAAGAATTCCAGGCCAATCACCTTTCAAAAACATGTACGCAAACCGCAGCGACAAAACAGACCCCTTGAATTCCATTGTGAGCCGATGATACAAATCGCCTCCTTGAACAGTAGCCCGATCGATAAGCGTGATAGCCAACTTGTACTTTGCCAGCAAATCCGCCAGTCGATGACTTGAAAAGCAGGGATAATGTAGAGGGGATAAGGTTCCTTGCACATACAGAAGAGCTTTCGAAACTGCGATTCTCAAACAGTTTCGCTGTGCGACTTGAATCCTACAGATAAGAGCATGGTTAGATTGAGCAGAATCAAAATCACCAAGAACGTCCAAAGCAGCATATGACGCTGCTGTTGCAGAGTCAATTTCGTCTTCTTTCACAAGCTCAAACGTTGCGCGTTCAACCGCCGCTATTGTTCTTTCCAAACCGAGTGGACTAGCTTCCAGATCTTTGATATCTTGAAGAACAAGCTCCTGTAAACTTTCCTCAGCTGCACCAGAGCGCACAGCACCGGACAGGCATGCCACACGGCCCTGTATCACGTCAGCGGCTGCCAATAGAGCCAAACCCAATGTCGTTTCAACATTTCTTTTCGAATGTGTTCTTTCTCTAACTTCCCCCTGAGTGTTATTACCTTCTGCCCTGATAATTTCGAAAGAAATTACCAAAGCAGCAACCGGACTTCCATCACCTAAGAGTGCCTGTACAGCTTTTCTCCTGCATTCAGCCACAGTCTTCTTAGCCAGTCCTGTCCCTCTCACAGGTGGACGATCTGCAATCGCCAAGACATGTCCAAGACAAAGGACCACGTCAGGTAGACATCCGACCAAAGCCCGAACATTCTCACCCATTCGCTCACCATTAATTTTATTTCTCGGGCTACCAGCCGCCAATAATGCCGCTTCATGCTGCCCATTTAACCACAAGGCAATACTCCTTTGATGCTCATCATTCTCTTGCCGGCTTTTCTCAATGATAAATTCCAAAATGCTCTTCACATGTTCCTCGTCACCTATAACCCGTGCCAGAAACAACGCAAGTTGCAAATCGTTCACACGAGAACGAATCAAAGTCAACGCGCCCGAAACATCTCCAGACAGAATGAAAAACGTCACCGCTAGTTCCAGTCGGTGCTTAGATACAAGCACATACGCATTCTTCCCAGCCGCCAAACGATTTTCTTTCTGGTCAAAATCTCGAAGCAGAAATTGCGCCATGCGCGTATTCCGTTGTGCTCTATACAAAGCAGCAAGCGTGGTCTTCCTTCCAAGTGCAACATACCAAAGAGCAGCATCATCCGCATTTCGCTGCGCGCTAAAATCAGAACGCGCGATTCGTTCTGCAAGTTTCCTGCATTCTGGGGTTGTGTTTATCCACCAGCCAGCGCCAAGTGCCTTAACAGTTTCCCACATCTTTGATAAGCTGCTGTCACCACCTGCTTTCGACCCTGGCGATGTAGCTGGGAGGAAATGATCCATGAGTGCATCACGTGACGATGAATGTACAGCACTTGCAACAATTGACAAAGGCACAGATTCTGTCTTTGTCAGTTCCCTGTGTGATGCAGCAAGCAGGGCATATCTTGCACCAGACACATCCAATGACCCCAACGTCTTTTTCAGGGATGAACATGCTTTCGCAATGGCCGCCAGAACGCCCTGCTCACTCCGCGTCAGACCTGCGAGTGACACAACGCGCAATCTATTCGCCAGCATTGACAAATCGCTCTTTCCGTTTTCCGATGAATCCGTGTCGAAACCATCATTATTATCACCTCCAGAAAATTTGGCCGAGGACTTGGCCATCAACTGCATGAATAGATTGCTCCCCGCTCCAAATTGAAACGTGTTTGTAGCGACGCCATCAAAGTCAGAGATATTTTCAGAAAACTCTCCTTCATTCTCTGCCGTATCACGCTCCGATAATAGAACTTTCAGTGACGGTGGTGGTACAATGAGCCCTCTCCCGGCACTGTACGAAGTTTCCGAGATTGTTTTCTTTGTAGCTTTCCGCACAAACAAATGTAACTCGTCAAGTGCCGCCGACACTTGCCAC
This sequence comes from Odonthalia washingtoniensis, assembly GCA_032358235.1. Lineage (NCBI taxonomy): Eukaryota > Rhodophyta > Florideophyceae > Ceramiales > Rhodomelaceae > Odonthalia > Odonthalia washingtoniensis. The sequence continues at coordinate 2,379 of JAULBU010065879.1, forward strand.
GCTCTCCCACCGGTCAGTAACTGTGCAACCAATGCCTTGGAAGGACTGTATCCAGCCGCATCTGAAGTGTAGCTGGTAGTCTGAGTGTCCGATCTCGTGCTCGAAAGTACCGACAAACCATGTGAATTTGTTGTCACAATCACACCTTTCCCAATATGTACAATGGAATGCGCTCCGCTCTTTAAACTATCCTGTGGCACTTCTTTTCTATGTACACATTCCCATGGTTGCCCCAAAACACGCCTGTACCTATCAAACAGACCATCACCGCGCAGAACCACAACCGATAAATTTCCTTCACGATCATACCCAATCGACGAAGTTGTGGTCATCGACTCTTTCAGTTCACCCAATTTATTTGATGCCATTGATGACGATAACGATTGTGATTGAGGCTGCGATTGAGATGGACCGACGCTTTCCATGTCACCATCACCATCAACATGACCAGGCACAACTAGTTCAACCTCCCATTTGGCTTGTTCGGTTGTATCACGAGCCCACACTATTGTCGCTCCCGATGCATGAACAGCCATGATTCTTGAAGCACCAGCCATCATTTCAACATGAATAATAGCGTCCCCTTCATACTCCATATTTTCAAGTCGACACATTTCCTTCAACCACACAACATCCAAATTAATATCCTCGTCCTCATCCTCACTTGTTCCAATATCATCCACCGCATAATCTTCACCATCATTATACAGTCCAGCACTCACATCACGCTCTGAAAAACCGATGATATACATCATCAACACACCATCAGACCCGCCACAAACCAAAATCTGTTTACCGATACTCGCTAATTCCGTCGCTGCTATACATTTCACAAAATCCTGTTTCCTTCCAACGACTCTCATCGCCATATTTTCCACCTTGACCGAATCCCCCTGCCGTCTTGTCATCCCCCACATCGTTAACGCACCCTTTTGTCTCACTCCAAAAACAGCCACAGTTGCTGTAGTTGCGCCATCTAAATCTTCCTTGCAGTTCAAACATACAACAGCCAACTGTTTCACTGCATTTTTAACCTTCACTGTACTGTTACTGCCACTGACCTTCTCAGGACAGACTGCGATCTGCTTTGCGGTCTGTACGTCCTGTCCAGCCGCATGGTCATGTCGACTGACAAAGTTAACAAACGTGAACAGCCTTAGTGACTCAGTAGCAGCATCAAAAGAAAATACACCAACCTCCCATCGATTCGGTGACGCACATTTTGTCGGACCGAACGCAACCGCAGTATGAGGTCCCGGTATGATCGCAACCGTTCTCATCGGTCCCCAAGCGCCCGTCGACACATTCGTCCTCCACAGTAAAATGTCACCATCCTGTCCCATACTCGCCAGCCATCCGCCACATTCAAGAACGGAAGAACTGCTCATTTCACTTCCGATAATGCTAACTACGTTCGACGTATGTCCCAGGCCAACCCTTGCTCTACACACCGCCGGTACTGTTGAAGTCGGACAAAAATCATACCGTGCTAGAAATGGAAACCCATTACGCACTGCCAGTACAAAAATGGCGACAATATTTGGAGGATCTGGTGGCTCAGGGCTGCGTAGTCGTCTTTCTCCGTTTGAAATCGCGTACGATTTAACCAATCCAACCTTGTATTGGGAAGCTGTAGTTAACGGTATAGGTGCCACTGCTCGCAAGGCAACCACTGAAATATCCTTCAAAGGTAATTCTTTCGGTAATTCATCTTCAAAATCCTCTTCAACACCCAACAATGGCTCTCCTGAGCCTGGTTCAAGGCGGGTAAATTCAGCACGAGGTCGATCATCAAGACCTCTTACACGCCAGGCTCGTGCATCCCCACCAGCAACACGTACTATCCAATGATGACACCTGCTTGGTTTTGGTGCTGTACCAGCAAGCATGGGAATCACTGCATTTGTTGCTTTTGCATCACCCTCGTCATCCACCACACCACCACCTCCTCCCCAAGATAGGAATGCTGCACCCGCTCTTGGTGTTCGCTCTACATGTGGACTACGTGCGATTTCCTCCATCCATGAATCCGCACCCGCTGCGATAGGATCACCTACCTCGTCATTCTCGGTATATTCATTTTCAAACGTAATGACACTAGCACTGATACTGGCACTCGAATTGCATTCATTCATTTGATTTATATGATGTTCGCTCGGTTTACGATGGTTATGTTGGTTATGACGAAGTGAGAATGAACGAACCCATAATCGAATTGTGCCATCCCGATCGGTGGTCATCAGCGCCTGGTTGCCACCACCACGTTTCTTCCAGTCAAGTCCAGCGATTCCAGACCATCCATGAGCGATTTCCGCGATACATCGTCTAGCGTTGACCCTCCTTTTCAAATCCCAAATATAAGCCACGCGTGCATATAGTCCGCAACAGACGACGAGTGAGGCATCTGGTGATAATGCAGCCAAAGACAACGGAAGATTCGGTACATTTTCTCTAGGAACAAAATATGATACCGTATACCTTACCGGAAGGTACTCTGGATCCAAAACCCACACAACAATACAATCCGCAACTGCACAAAGATGCATTCCATTTCCATCCCACGATAAAGACACAACATTCGATGATGATGAACTAACAATTAAAGTCGTCTCAGTACAGGATGATTCATAAACTGAAGCTCGTTCCTTCGCACCGTTCGACCAACCCTCAAATACCACAACGGTGCTACCAAACGCTGCAGCAACAGCCGCATCACGCTGTCTGAACGCAAGTGCGGTGACAGTTGCATTTGTACTTTGAGGTGCACGTAAACGTTTGATAGGCTGTAGATCTGTTGCTTTAGCGATGACAACTTCGTCAGCTGCTGCATAAGCAACTAGTAAAACACCTCTGAAGAGAAGAACATCAAGGCATGATGAAAGTGGTGTTACAGATGGAGTGAAATGTTGAGCTGTAAATAAACCTGCCGGTGGTGGACGTAATGCATGTGCAAATTTGACGGCATCGCCATGTTCATCCAAACCTGTGAACAAAGAGGAACTGTATGGTGGGTTGGAGGGTGTGGTTGTCATGTCGGTGTTTGTAGCCTGATTCAAGATGATGATATTCGCATGTTTCGCTTTTTGTAATCCTCAGCGTCTTTGACGTCGATGAAAGGAGAAATTGAAATGATTTCGTCGTGATAATGATTGGAAGGTGTGACCAAATATAGGAACAATTCTACTTCACAATTTTGAAATGGACAATGCTTTTTGGGAACAAGGGAGAAAGGGAGGTATAGAGTGCTTCATGTTCACGGTTTTGGCCTTAAATGGTCTGCTAAAAACTTGGTCTGTAAACCCAAAGAATACATAATGTTGATTGGTTCACGGGAATGAAGAATAACGCATATACACGTGGCACTAAGAACTCTCTCTTCTTTCCGGACCACGATTCTGTACTGACCCGACTTTTGAAAGTGTACGTCTTACACAATAACGAATGTACAGCGTACAGTAACGAGTTTGATCCGCCAACCACAAAACTGCAATAAACAAAAAAAATTGGTAGGAGAAAGGCGACCGAACCTTCTCATCGCAAACTTTGGTTGTGTAAAGCGTTAACATCGACGTCGGTAACGCAAGGGAACAAGATGTCTGCGGAATATGAAATCGAACGTCATTGTTCTTCCAACAAGAAGCCCGGCATTGTACAATTATCTTCGACACATCTCGTCTGGACTCCCGACAGCGCTGCCGTACGTCCATTCTTTATTATTTTCCTGCTCTTCCGTACTCTTCAATGACAATATCTCAAAGGATAAAAAAAGAACGAAGCAACTGACATACCGAAACCCAAAAAAATAAACAGCATGGAAGTGAGATTCGTGTGCTTTATTCGAATATAAAAAACTTTCAAGTCTCCAAAGAAGGCTTTGCCAAAAAAGCAATGATTCGCTTAGCATATGCAGACCGTTCAGATAAGCTCACCCTGGATTTCTCAACTCGTTTCAATGACCGTGACGCTGTCCGTGACTTACTAAACAGCCTTCAACGTCGTGCAGGCGCTTCAGCTATAGCCGCAACCAAACCCTCGACATCCGAAACACTTAGACATCAACAACCACCACAACATGTACCAAAAATACAACCATTGACTCGAGAGGAAGTGTTGAGAAGGGCGAAAATCATGGCACATAAAAATGTACAAAAGCTGCATAAACAACTTGTTGGAAATAACATTGTGACAGACGCGCAGTTCTGGTCAGCTATACGTTTCCGTTACAAGGACAGTGGCGAACCACGCACACGTAATAATCCACACGATTCTACATCATCAGATGATGATGATCAACAGAAATCTACAGACATGTCTTTAAAACTCACCGGTCAGTGCGGTGTTCCATCAGATGCATTTGGGTCTTCAGCAGCTGATGAAACTTCAACTTCATCAACCACTGTGAGCAAATGGATATCTAATATTCCTACATCATCAGAGCGCCATTTAGTATTCATGGAAAAGCCTGCGGTCGCCCGCGCATACAGACATCAAGTAGGAGGTAAGAAAATGACTGAACAGCAATTTTGGACGTTGTTCGTTTCAAGTTCGTACGCAGGACGACGTGTTGGAAGAATGACAAAGTCAGATACTACGCGTACAGCGGAAGCAGATGCAATGTTTTCACCTTTTGAAGCAGAGGAAAAGCGACTCTCTGGCACAGAAGAAGCGCGACGTGCGAAAAGACTGGCCCATGAACTTGACTTAGATCATGCGGACGATCATCGAGGCGCACATGTAAATGATGCTCATCGAATGCAGGGTGACGTTCCAAGGGAGATGGCACGTACGAAGCGATTTAAATCTGACGGTGATAGTGGTGGACGAATTGGAGGTGGCGAGGGATTAAGGTTGATGAGATTGGTTAATCGTCATGGAGGTCTTGTGTTGGATGAAGGTGGTATTGGAGGATGGGTCGCACAGGGAGTTGACATAGAAAGACCGTTGGATGATTTAGAGGAAGGCGAGGAAATCGCCGTCGCGAAATTGGGCGTCAGAGACGGTATTGCAGGATTGATGGGAAGAGGGCAAGGAAATAATGGAAGTGTAAATGGAAGTGGGGGTGGTACATCGGCAGTGGTAAAAGTTGGATGGGAGGAATGGAGAGAGATGGCGCAGTTAATGAATGAATGGCAGCCGACTGTTGGTCGATTCAGACGTGAAATCGGCAGAAGTGATCGGAGATTGAAGGAACTGCTGAGTTGTATGAAGCCTTGAGTTGTTTGAGAGATTCTCTGTTGGATCAGCGGAAGATTCTGCTTTACGCAACAGGTTACCCTGTCGATATTTGCGCGCATTTTTGAATGGCGTGGGGCCCAATACTTAAATGCCTGGGGTAACATGGAGGGTGAGTAAAGAATGAGAAAAGACGTTGACATTCCCGTTACTTTTCTATTGTACAGCATGTACAGACAGTGCGAACTGTGTACTTACTGTACTGGTCTTTCCATAAACGTTCATGTGAATGATACGTGATTGCAGAACGTGTCTCCTTGGGATGTGTTTATGGGTGTAGAAGGACCTTCATAATGTTTTTGTATTTCACCACAATGATGCTTGCGGCGTCTTCTCGTCAAGCAGTCTTCCTTTCGTTCTTATCCGACAAGGGTACATTACTGTAGTGATATGCCACTTTTCAACTTTCAATTGGCTGCCCACAAACAGTCTTTCCCACGTGTTTTTGCTACAAGAAATTCTTGTAACCCGTGACCTTCTCCATCCAAATAAAGGCTATACTTTCTCACACAATAATTCAACCTCCTCGCTCTTCACGGAAGAAAAACTCATACGATAAATCTAAAACTTCGTAGGCCTAAATGACAAAAGCCGCCGTTTACAACCATATATTTTTTATTAAATTTTGATGTGGTCGGCCTTCACTACTGTACTGTCCAAAGTTTTTGTGCTGTACTTGTACCTGTTGCGTAACCCAGCATCTCTTATTAAACAGAATTTTTACGCCACCGAAAAATTATGCAATGAAACTGCAATTAAATTTGGAGGGAATTACACGTGTAAAACAATAACACGAATAGTACGAATTGCAGAAAACTTAGTTTGCTTATGTTAGAGTATGGAAGACATTTCCGTGATTATTAGCCCTCATCGAATTGAGGAGGACCACGTCATGGGTCGCGGCACGATTCGAAATTTTACAAAAGCAAAAGTGTTTATGCGTGCGAAGCGATGGGAACGCGTGATGATGCAGTCGGTGTAGGCTTACATTCACGTTCTTAACGTGAGTCCAGTGCTGCTACAAACGACAGAGCGGTATCGTGATACCGTTCGTGACTACCTTTTACAAAAGGGAAGAGTACAAATCATATCTTCAACTGACTTTACTTCTGCCTTTAACTGCTTCGCTGATGAACAGTGTTTATTACAGTTTAGATTTATTAGAAAAGATGTGTTAAGGATGGTAAAGGTAATTAGGTGGTTGGAAGAATGGACAAATACAAGAAGAAATAGATATGGAACAAATATGCTTCTTTTCAATTGCGTTCTTTTACGTAGAATGGGAACACCTTGTTGGTGCTCAGACGTAGCGTGCATGTTTGGAAAACATGCGTCACGCCTGTCAGAAGTATTCTGGGAGACTTTGGAGATATTCATGGAAGTTAGGGGCGATCTTATGTATGGGAACATTGATGGTGAAAAATTGTCGGAATGGTTGAAAATGCATGCACTTTCTATAAAAACAATGTGGAGCACTGGAGAATTGTATTGGATTTATTGATGGAACAGTTATGGGTATAGCACGAACACGTCCAGACGACATGGGACTGCAGCGCGTGGTTTATAATGGTCATAAACGAAAACATGCGCTTAAGTTTCAAGCTATAACCACCCCTGATGGACTTTTTCTTCTCAATTACGGTCCGATGAAAGGAAGAAGACATGACTGGGGAAGTAAAATCAGGGCAAAGACAATTATCAACGGGAAAGAAAGAAAAAAGTTGGGTTGAGTATGTTGCGGTTTGAAATCGGAATTGTGTTACGGTAAAATTGAAGAACCTCCCCTTTTCCCCGCGTTTAGTTGCAGAAATTGGCTTCCATAATTAGTCCAATTTCTGTATCATTTCTGAAACAAAAAATTCGACTTGAATAACTGTACAGTAAAATGAAAAGACATTAAAGTTTATTTGCAATTTATTTGCGGTTTTGCAGTGGCGTAATGTCTCTATTATCATGACAATCACCCAAGGTCCATTACGTTACGAAGAGCACGGAATATATAGCGGTATGAACACTGCGTCCGGGGTGACGTCTATCACTTGGACAATTTTTTTTACATTTCAACTAACTGTACTGTTACCTTTTTGATGAAAATGTATTTTATATTAGGGCGGATCCCTATTTTTGTCTTGTGTATGTACTGCAATGCAATTCCAGAAAGGAACGAAGGAAAATGGCACTAAGAGTGTTCGGAGTCCTTGTTCATCGGTAGCTCGTGTGGGTAGTGCACTTCACCAATAAAGGGGAGGTAGGATGATGCTGAGTAAGTAGATAGATTTCGTCCCGGTGTTTGTAGGACGATGGTGTAGTTTTGTAAAGACGTGAGTCGGATGGATGAGGGATGCGCGCCGAAACGGTTGGTCGATGGTCCAATGTCTACTCCGTGAGGAGGGAGGCGGTTGGAGCGGTTACCCGTGATGACGCGGCTAACGGTCGCCGGTTCTTGTACACGCTTGAAAAGCGGGGTAATTGACTAATGCTGGCGCAGCGGACGTTCTGCCAGAGCCGAAAGAGCTTTGTCGTCGTGACGAATGCAAATTATGGGGTAGATGAAGTCTGAGAAACGCTTGTCTTTATTAGAGTTCAAGAGACACACACGCAATTCAAGAGACACACACGCAAAACCTCTCAAGTAGGACCCACCTGCTGTCGAGTGGAAGTGGAGCGAACTGTACAAGGTAGCGGAGAAGGAGCCACCGGCACACTGTAATGGGCAACAATGTCCTAAATTCACGTGGCGATTGTGAAAAGCCACCAAAAAATGTGATCCTACACAAAAGAAAAAATATGACAAAAGTCACTAAAAATTCCACGTGTCCAAAAACGAATTGCACCACACGACCCCCTCTTCAAGAATCGCATACTCTGTGAGAGTCATCAGTGAAACAATTAATTACAGCTTATCCATTTCTTATCCATTCTTCCACCTTCGGGTTGGGGGCGGTCGAACCGTGTCTGGTGTTCGTACGGATTTGGCCAAGGTGGCCCATGCCGGTCTGAACAGTTTCGTGACGTTTAAGATACTTCCGGATAATATCCGTGCAGACCTATTCCTCTATCGCACCCAAGGCGAAATAGAGTATGTAGAAAGTATTGATAAGGTTACAGCCGAGATGTTGGAAAGCTGGCGAGGACAACTCATGGTTTCAAATGAGGCTATGCTATTCACGAAACCCTCCGTTAAGGCTTAATTTCGGTATTTTCGCAAGAATTCCGCATACTGGAAGGTCCAGGTTAAAGACGAACGTCGATTTAGGTCGACGTACGGTTTGGCGGCTCCCTACCAATGCGTTACGAATCATCATCTCCGCCCCAAAACCCGTAACAATAGATGGGTAAAGTTTACCAAGGTGCTGGGGTCACGTTGAGGTCCCCAGAGGGTGCCTTGTTGAACTTCCTCCGTGCT
>JAULBU010065890.1:0-11015 GCA_032358235.1 Odonthalia washingtoniensis
ACGACGTCACGTCATTTATTGAAGAAGGCTCCAGCGAGTATGTGCATTAATGGAGAGTCTGAATTGGTCTATAAAGATGTTGTGCAAGACATACTCGTTGTAATGAAGCGGATGATGAAGGCGAAATGGCGTTTCCTGGAAAAGGTGATTTTTTTCAGTCTTCTCGTAGAGTAAATGAACTTGAAATGCATTTTCAGAGGAACTTGATGCGTTTGTTTCGGTGTACAAAAAGGTCTAGTGTTGAACGGCGTACCTTGCGTGCTGTAATTACATCATCTTTACCATGTTTAGAGTTGAACAAGCTATTGAAGGGAAATGGAGAAGATGTTATTAAAGGATGGTGTGAGTGGAATACATAATATGCAGAGGTTACAACGGCTGTGGTTGAAAGTGAGACAACACCTCAAAAAGGAGGAAGATTTTGAACGGGTACGTTGCGAAAATGTTTTGTCTTGGTCGTAACGACAAAATTGCATTGTGAAACGCGGTAAGCTACCGTAAAACAATAGCACGACGTAGGGTAGACGATAAAACGATAAATGCTGCACTTTCATTCATATTCTGATCTGATCACATTCAGATGCTGTCATTTGGAAGGAAAAGAATTAGATGTAACGGACGGTGGATTTTGTTTCCAGCTGTAGAACGGAAAGTAAGCCTGTAGTATCTTGGGAGACTATACGACAACGATAAGAGGAATAGTATTTATGGAGAAAACATCTTGTATGGACACTGTTTATATGAATGGAGAAGGGTTTTACAAAAAGGCAACACACTGTAAAATCCTGCATAGACTACATACTATCTGCATTAGTTTATGAAAACATGGATATGTTAAAAACATAATTGATAATGAAATTAATGGTGCTAAAATTCATAAACCATTACAAGATAGGGTGGACGGGGCCAGAGAATATTTGAAATACAGTTTTCCGCATTATATTGGTACCGATACTGACCCTGTACATAATGTGAACTACAGTTTATATGGTAACAATGGTAAAAATGAAAGTACCTGAGAAAGCAGTGATAAATTTGGAGTAAAATGTTTGCAATGTCTGAAACCATTGCAGGTTATTGAATATGTAATGGAAAATATTGAAGAACCTACTGACAACATGAAAAACGCATTTAGTTAAGTAAGACGGAAGATGATTACATTCATGGGACATCAGCACAGGGCAAAGGTGCAGGACATTGCAATTGGGGAAATATACAAGCAAGTTGGTAGAGCACAACCTGGGACAGCAGAATTCTTGATATTATGTTATAAAATAAAAATTAACCGATCCGGTTTCGTGAGACATCTACGGAATTCTTCGGAAAGCGCGGGTATTCGTGGCATGACATGGTAATATTTTACGTAAGGAAGAAGATGGAAACTGTTGACAATTTGTAATTGGATGACTCATAAATAAACACAGGTGGTGACGAAACAATAAACGATGACATGGAGGGATCGGATAACCACGACGTGCCATTTAGCACACTATTTACAGAACATGATGTGGAAAATGATGCAAAGCATGATAGCATGTCAGTAATGTCAATACTTGATGATATATTTTCTAGGATAAGAATTGAGATACCGACATTGAAGGACATGTGGTTTATGTCCGATAACGCCAGATGTTATCAGAACGAAACTCTGCCTGTAACGGCTCCATTTTTGGCAGCGCATCACGGTATTCGCTTGCGTGGTTTCATTCACCCTGAGACAGCCTGCGGTAAAAGAATTGTTGACGATCATTTTGACTTATCTATGAAACTTGTTCATAGATATTTTCTAGAGACAGAAACCGATGTGAAGACACCCATTCATGTTGTAGAAGCCTTGGGAAATGAAGGTGGAATTGGGAATTCTGTTGTTGAATCGGTACATGTTGATCGCAAATCTATAGGACTGTTGGCAATGAAGGAGGCAATGCAGGACAAGAAGTTTTCAAATGTTTAACGGGTATGTGAAATAAAATACGGTTTTGTCCGGAATTGTACAGTTTGGCAAATGTATATCCGTATTCAGGTGGGTTGGGAAAGCAGTACATATTTACGAAATATCGGAGCGCTTCTCGCGGGACTGTGAATTTTGTTGATAGTGCGGTGAGTAATACGAACGGTGTGCAATATGAGGATGACGAAATTGTAAATTGTGATTTGGAATGTAATGAGTAGGAAGTAGAAAAAAATCATCAATCGATAAGTCCTTTGTTATCGACCAGTGTTAAAGATGATTACAGAAGTGACCTGACTGGTGCAGTCGTCTGGATGCGTTCGACTGTGAACTAATTGAAAAGAGAAAGCTGCATCCGTCCTTTCAGTGCCATTTCTGATGCCCAAGCCGATATGGAGGTACATGAGGAGGAATTTCAGGACGGCACTGGATTGGAATGGGAAGGTATCCTCCCTCAATGTCGGAAGTGTCGAAGGGTTTATATGAATGATGCAAATTTCGAGATACATAAGGGAAAATTCAATGAAGGTGATGTGAGATGCGATAGAACGGTTATGAAACGTGCTGCGGAATTGGATTTAATTGCATTGAAACAAGGAATCTACACATTCAGACAGATAGTAGAGGGAGTCCACATTTGAATGACAGTTTTGTTAGCAGTGAAATCAAGGAAGGAACAGTTCTTAAACCTGGATGGGCAATAGGACCGGGACAGAGGAAGACATTGGAAAAGAATAACATTTAGCCTTCTTGAAAATAATAGAAGGATGGTTTCTGACACGCGTTGAGGACGAGGGTAAGAAGATGAGTGAAAGAACAATGCTAAACGATTTTGTGTTACAATTTACTAGACGTTACGATCTGCCGTCAGAACAGCACATAACTCAAGCCATTTCGTCCTTGGCCAAGAAGCACAAGCTTAGTGTTATTGAGAAAATAATATGATGGGTGTAAGGTATTAACAGAGAAAGTTGAGCTATAGTTCAATGTTATGGATAACACAAAAGGGAAGCGGTGGATGTACAACAATCTACAGAAAATTTTGATTTTAGGGTAATCCAAGAACCTGTTTCGAAACGTACTGGTTGGAAACGCATACCGCCACGGTACGTCACCTGTCTGCGTCAACTGATACAAGAAAACCGTTTCTTGAAACGTAGTGTGGCAAGAGACCTGAAGCGTCAACTATTGAGGTGCAGTGATGAATCCAACGGCGATCTCTGTTATCATTCATCGCCACCTTGCGACGAGAGCACGAGGTACAGCCTCGCTCATATCATGAAGATGGAAACGGCCGACTACTCGTCACAAGACGGCTGGAATGACATGCTTCCCACTCACCCTCCTTTAATCGTTTCCTTACGAACACCACCGCAATCCACAGTACGTGCCACGGAACAATTCATGGCATCAAAGGTTTCCATGCTTCTGGCAGCCACTGTGCCAGCAAAAGGGGAACTGTTTCCTCATCCAGCAGGAGCATGTCATCTCACAAGGAGATGACATGATTTCATCTCCTAGAACCAGACATTCTAGCTATCAAACTCCACCTGCAGGGTACCAGTGATGGTAAGTCGTGAAAGAACCGGAAACGTGCGCAATTATTAAGTAAAAGAATAAAAATTAAATTTCTTCTTACGAAAAACTTCCAGTGAAAAAACGTAGATACGTCTGTTTCACATAAAGAACTAATAATCATCTTCCTTCGTATATGCACGTCTTTCTCAATTCTGTGTACTACATGTATACTACATCTAAAACTACAGCATTAACTACAATGAAATAATTTTTATTTTAAAGCGCAAAACATATAAGGAACATAGCAAAAATTTAAGTAAAACGCCCCATATTCACACCAACATGCACGTGAACTTCGACAGTTCGAATAAACTCTGCCATTTTTTGCACCTCTCAACTTTTAATGTTGCGACGTCGCAGATATTTTCTAGAGATTATTTTTGCACTTCTTAAAAGTAATACGCGATTCTCCCACACAGGATCATCGTCGTCCTCGACGTTATCATTTTCTTTTATATCCTTTCCAGTTGTATCTACAACTAGACTTGTGACAGTGTCCATATTTTGTTGTTTTCCATTTACTACCATAACTTCCACATCTGATTCTTCTTCCATCTCATCATGATCTTCTTCTTCTTCATCTTTCACAACTTTGTTCGATGCGCTTTCACCACCGTCGTTTACACCCCCACCACTACCATCCGTGGTTCGAACTGAACGCAAAAGCTGAACTACGTCGTAAGACAACTCACTAGACATTGGTCTAAATTTTTTGAAATATTGTTGTCGGCCTTCTAACAGTCTCGCCAGTGATGGCTTCCCAAAAAAATTTAAACGTGCCCTGAAATAGCAGAAACGCGCACGAATGTACACGTACATTCGTGCATGTTTCCAATGCAATGTTGTACATTGTAGAATTATCCTGATTCACATCTGAAAAACCCTTATCAAAAGTTGCACAAGTGCAACTGTTACCGCCTGTTTTACTTTTCATAAAACATTTTATTTGCATAAACACTTCCTCTACATTTACGTAAACAGCTCACGTTCACACACGATTCACGAAACCTGGCATTCTCCTATTTTGCCTTTTCCAAACAAAACTTGTAACCATTCAATGTGTAATTTCTTCGCTTCTCTATGCTGCAAAAATTATACATCACCATATACCTCAAAAAGTGGCCTCCTGCGCACTCTGGCCAATCACTGCAAGTTTCGGCCTGAAAAATTGCAAACTCAAAAAGTGTCATAGAAATAAGCGCCATGTATAACATTTTGTGTCTTAAAAAACTGTTTTCAAAAAAAATCACTTCATCTAATTTTTCATCTCTTGAAGATAAAACCGGTACATTTAATTAAAGGTTACCAATGGACGTCCGGTAAACGGGCGTCTCGACGCCACGTGTGTGACGTGCTGAGATAGTACAATAAAAGGAGTAAAAAAAGAGGTTATTAAAGAAAGAATAAATGCCTAAAAGAAATAGATATGTTGAGCAAGGGAAGGGACCGTGGGAAAGAGCAAAAGACATGCGGGACTCGACGCGTCTCCTCCGCAACACGCCGGCATCTGTGCATAAGTACCTGGTGCGGAAGCTCGGTCTGCTGACAGTAGGCTGACAGTAGGCTGACAGTGAGTTCAGCATCTTGCTATTTCCAGTAGATTCTTCAATTGTATACACGAGTGTACACGAACATGAAGGTCCAATAACAAGGGAGATGGATCATACGCTCAAGCGCATGTGCCCATAGAAACAATTAGAATCGTCAGTGACCGTAATGAGACCGTCGAAATAAACAGAAAACATAGTTTCAGATGTCCAATCCATTCGTTGCATGACCCAGTCACGCGTGAACTGCAAACCAAGCAGTTCATTAAAACCTCCAATGCGTTGAGGGATGGTGAAAGACATGGTAACGACTGACGGTGCTAATATATTGCGGGAGGGATTGAACGCTTACCCGGCCTTCAAGAGATAGAAACCCGATTTAGGCTTAGACGTCACCTTCAGTTGCAGGTAGAGCAGAATGATTGTCTTCATTGCAAAACGAAGCCACTTGGATACTTGCGAGCTCCTGTTCTGCCAGGTAGACTCCGCCCATTCATGGTCCGTGAGTAAGTCGGCGGCAGCCTAGGCCCCACCCGCCGCAGTGTTGACCCCCATACGTTCGAGAACCGTCATGCGGATGCGGAACCTAGTCCGTCCAGACTTGATCACGGCGAGAACGAACCCCAAACGCGAGTTGAGGTGTTTCATCGACGTGATAACGGGTTCGCCCGTTTCCATTACGGGATCGAGTGGAACCAGTGCTGATCTCAAGGTGCTCAAGCACTTGAAACAGGACTGAGTCGGTCAGTGAGGTGTGTTGCAATTCGTTTTTGGACACGTGAATGTTTTAGTGACTTTTGTCATATTTTTTCTTTTGTGTGGGACCAAATGTTTTGGTGGCTTTTCACAATCTCCACGTGAATTTAGGACATTGTTTCCCATTACACTGTACCGGTGGCTTCTGATGCGCTACCTTGTACAGTTCGCTCCCCTGCCACTCAACAGCAGGTGGGGCCTACTCAAGAGGTTTTTGCGTGTGCCTCTCTTGAACTCTAATAAATACAAGCACTCTTTGGTCTGAATCTGATCCCGAACTTGCACTTCGTCATCAATAACGAAGCCCTTTCGGCTACGACAGTATCCCGAACTTGCACCTCGTCATCAATAACGAAGCCCTTTCGGCTACGACAGTGTCCCAATCTCGTATGCGCGAGTAGATCAACCGTGCCTCACAAGCGTAAACACTGGTCCCACCCCATCCAAATTCATGTTCGTTCCTTCTGCCTTACAAGCGTGACATGGTACGGACATCGTCCATTTCTTCCACACCCCTGTCATCGACAGTCCCTCGAAGACATCAACATTGTTGTGGACGCCACCTAAACAACAACTCAACCCAACCCCCTCCCCTTTTGGTGGAGTGCTTTGCCACTCACGTAGGCTACTACAGAACGAGGGCCCGAACACCCTTAGTTCCGGCTCCCTTCCTTTCCTCTTTTTGGGGAAGTGCATTGCACTACATTTTGTTGCTGTACTTTTAAATTGACGAGAAGGGCCTTTGATTTAAATTCCTTCCTCTCATTAACCTTCCTTTTTTTGCAATTTACTTCTTTTGACGGATTCTCTTTGCTTTACATAGCTTTCTTTCGGACGTTTCTCTCTATCACGCTTCGCTTCTCGATTTGGACGTGCATGTTCACGTACCCCCAGTGTTCCACCTTCTGAATTAATGGTGTCTTTTTTCACTTTCACCAGTTCATCAAAATGAACAATTCCTCCCCAATATTCCTTACTTCCAGGTTGATTGTTTTCTGGTCTTGTTAAAATATCAGCATCAAGTTGTGGTAGACCATCCGTTAACACAGGCGCACCATCCTTATTCCGTACGTATGGCATTGCCTTCTCATCGTTCTCTATCATTGGAACAGCGTAATTAGTGCGGTATTTTTCCATATGTTGAACGCAAACCTTGATTTTTGTGCTTACACGTACCGTTGTGTTTTCTTTCATTCCATCTACGCATTTTATATACGCTTCGTTTAATGCAGTGCCTGATAGTTTAGTTACGTTTAATTCTATAAATTGCTGTAGAACTATCCCTTTCTCCGGCCTTGACATACGTAGTGTAGGAAGGCGATTTTCAATTGTTGTTGTTGAATCTTCATCAGTTGTGATTATGGTAGACATTACGACTGCGACGTGGGATGACGTTTTGAAGGTATAATAGTGATAATAAACACTGAGTGAGAGTGGGTGGGTGACGGTGAACGTTAGTGAAATGTTTAGCAGTAGTTGGATCGTGATGGGGTGTATTGGTGCCTCACCCACCCACCCTCGAAGTGGTGGAACTTGGAAGTTAAGCGATGGATGATGTGAGACCGGTGATGGATGCAGGCGAGAGGGAGCGTCGTAATTAGAGAATTTGAGACGAGTTTGAAACTTTGCTCCGAATTTTTGAAGCAGCTTAATGGTTACTTGATGGACGTTTCCAGAAGGTGGTGAGGATTGGAGGAAATGGAGCGTGGTCATGTGTGGGGACAGCCCAGACAATTACAAAATTTTGAATCCCTGTAACGATTAAAATAATTTTAAGGTTCCAGGCTTCTATTTTCGTTGGCGGTGCCAACATTTTTTTTGTAAATCGTCCCTGAAAAAATTAAAACTGGTTTTCAGGATTTATATTGCGCATGATAATTAAATGTTCTGTTTGGCCCAAGGGCCCTGAAACCCGGTTTTCAGCTTCTAAGACGTTGACTCTTTTACGCTCATTTTCGCAGATGCAAATATATCTGTGTTGAGGTAAGGGCAAAAAATTTATATTCATCAGGGAAATAACGACTGGTCATTGGCCAGGAGGCCGTACATGTAACCGTTTGAAAGCTGTTTCGGCAACCTCCAGAATTGCATGAAAGAAACTGTACTGATTTTGTGTACAGTTCGTAATTGTGGAATCATGTCCTTCCGGGCGTTGAAAGTGGTGAAATAGAAAACTAAGAGTTCCTGAAATTTTCCTGCAGACTTTTGTGAAGGGCAAAATAGTTCAAGAAAATTTTATCTGAACTACATGAGCACCCAGAAGTATATAAAAAAGTGGCAATTGACATCCACGGTGGAAACGACAGAAGGATGGGAGGCAGAGGACAGTATGGATTGTGAATGGGAGATGGAAGGTGTTTCCACCGTGGAAATTCCATTGGGATGGGAAGGCGAGGAAAGTGCTCGTGCTGAGTCCAGTTCTGCAGTCAAATCAACGGTGGAAAGTGCGGAAGGAAGTGGCGAGGGGGAAGGAACGGAAGGCGGAAAGAAGAGAGGTACAACATCTGTTTTACACAGTAAATATTTGGAGGGGAGGAGAGTACAAATGGTACTTACAATACTGATGTGATGCAGGATAAGAGTAACAAAGAAAATGAGTTGGGAAATGGAAGTTGCATTTATTGTGGCGAAACTCCGTGCTATTGGGCTGAGTTGGGTGATGATGTTGTTTTGAAAACACAATTATAAATGAAAGAAAAAAAGTACACGGTGGATAATAGAATCAATGTATTTATAAAGTGCGCATATAAAATGTATGAATATGAAAGATTTGGTTTTCTCGGGAAAGGAAACAGAACTCAAATTCATCACTGTGTTCTTGAATCAATTCGCAAAAAATTGCCAGATGAAAAGGGTGCGTACATGGGATACAAGCCCGAATAGAGAGAGATAAAAAATGGAAATTGGGGTCATAATTGGAAGGGTACGGCAGCCTTTTGCAAAGCGGAAGCCAAGGTTGTCCGACGGTTTCTCGTCAATCGGTTGAGATTACTTGCTTCCAATTCAAGTAATGTTTGGTGAAGTCGTGGTCGTTGTTCTAATAGAACTTTTCGACTATGGAAAAAAGAAAAACAGTTGACATGGAATCCGTGCATGCATTGTTGACAAGAATATATGGATGTTCTTCTCTTATTTTTATTGCAACATAGTTTGCACAGAAAGCATTGCATGGATCCTTTTTTGGTTGTTTCAAGCAGTAGATGAGATGTCAGATCGTCACCCGTGAAATTATTTGTAGTTATTAAAGGTAATGTCGTAATGAAATAAAATTTTGTATTTTTTGAAGATATAGTGTGACAAGCCATTCAGCAATTCGTCGTTTAGAATCACGGAGGGGGATTCCAACATCTCTATCGCCACGTTTTATCCAATTTCGTAAACCAAACCCATTCTGGATCGATGCATCCAGCAAAAAAGTAATTATACTCATAGGGACACGCTTCTCTTTTCTGATTATAGGATTAGTCGACCTGTACTGGTCGAAACGATCAACGGCATTCATGAACATATTATAAGCGACAATTATTTTCGGTACATGAATAATAGTTCTATGCATACTTTCACTCCCCATCCATCTCTCCATTGGCACCAATCCATGTACACATTCTATGGCATGTATACTGCCTGGATTAATTTCCAATTTCGGAGTCCCTGAAAGATCGTTTGAATAAAAAGTTACAATTGCTCGATCTTTAAAAATTATGTAACCTGAATTTTCTGCTTGCACTTTTTCTGTTATGTCAATTCTACATTTGTCAAATGCGGGGACTAACCTCCACCCCCTCCCCTCCTATTTCCATTTTTTTTATTTCCTCCATCGCATTTTTTACCATGGGACTATTTATACCATCAATGTTATTGAATTTCACAGTCCATATGATTTTTATATTACCATCGGTGAGATTCAATAATTTCTTGGACAATACATGGCGAGTGTATAATTTGTCCAT
The DNA here is from genome assembly GCA_032358235.1 of Odonthalia washingtoniensis. Lineage (NCBI taxonomy): Eukaryota > Rhodophyta > Florideophyceae > Ceramiales > Rhodomelaceae > Odonthalia > Odonthalia washingtoniensis. The sequence continues at coordinate 9,783 of JAULBU010065890.1, forward strand.
AACTGCGAGCCGTTTCTGAGTGCGTGACTTAAAAATTAGGGTCTGGTGGCCCAAAAGTAGACACCATAACGCTGATGTCGATGTCTTTTTTACAATGTCATCATTGAAACTTTTTTCATATGGCCCTCTCATCTCGCGAAAAGTTGTATAGTACTTGACTGGTGGTGCTACCCCGCTGTTGTTGCCGTTGTTGTTGTCCCAAAAGAAAAATAAATATGGAAATCACCATCCTACCACAGCATAAAATCTAATGCCAAACCTCACCGGTTTACTCTTCATATATTATCTTGCTGCAGTTCTTGCACTACATCGTATTGTGTTCTCATCAAATGATGACTCTCCAATCGGTACTACTATTTTCGTTGAATTTTTAAGAAATTTTTCAAGAAGATTTCTTGAATTCCATAGAGGATCGCAAACTGCAATTTCATGGTCGTAGTATGAATAGAACCGGAGGTCGCTTCTAAGTTGCTGAAAACGCATGTGTGACATTATCCGTTTAAATTCATCATTTCCCATGAACATCTTCTTTTCCCAATAGTTTGATAACTCATTGAATTTGTTCAATGATGTGGAAATTTCCAAGCCAATGTATGCATCCATCTCCTCGTCACCAATTTCCTTTATATTTCATTCATTCATCACCCGATTCGTCCAACTTCTTACGCAATTGACATACGATTTATGTATAAATATCCCATATAAACCAATCTCGCCTTTACTGTCATGCACTCGACGAACTATGTTCGGTTGTAATACATGTAAATCAGATTGCGTAATTCATTTCTGTAAGTACACGTTGTTCGCATACATCTGTTGATAGTCATTTTCGCCAATCGTTGAGCAATCAAATTCGCTATTCCCTTCCTCGTCCAGCATTTCCCCAGCTTCCCCAAAGTTTCTTTCATTCGCTTCTTCCACATGATTACTATCCAATGTCCTGTCCCCTGTTGTTTCTTCTACTGCAATTTGTGCATCATTTCCATCTACCCCGTTTCCCCCTCCGACTAGAACATCACTTCCACCGGTGTCGTTACCTTGCCCCGCCGTTCCACTCTCCGTGTCAACTGCATTTTCGGAATCCAACATGTCCACAACGTTGCCCTTTTGCCCCTCTACTTTGGTTACGGTTCCGATCTGTAAAAAAGAAATCTGCTTTTCAGATTTACCCTATAATTATCTTGGACAAATTTCATATCTCAGATATGGATCTTGGACCGACACGTTACATTC
>JAULBU010065901.1:0-11015 GCA_032358235.1 Odonthalia washingtoniensis
GCCCTAATTGAAACATTGCGGGTGAGATTCTCACTTTGAATGTATGACTGGGAGACGTCTTGTGTCTAAAAGTTGAACCCTTTTAGTCCAGCTATAGAAATAGCTAGTCTAATAGATTTATGTCGAAGAGTAGGAGAATTGTGTATGAGAGAATCTTTCTCTTTATCAAGATACCTCTGTACTACAAATCGTGCTTTGAATTTTTCTTCAGGTGTTCCAGAAATTTTTAAGGCCGTCACAAATCTTCCACCGAGTATGTTTGCTGATGGAGGGAGTGATGACAGACTGACGATTGAGAAGAAACCTTTGTAATTGAGGCCGTCAACTTCCTTTCGCATGGATTCAAGGCTGTCTTCTGATTGGCATAGAGGATTGTGAGGTTTTAATACTTCGGCCAGGTAAGTACGTGCAGCTTCGAGGGACGTATGATCCTGGATGAAATGATCCAGGTCATTGTATTTCCCCCTGAATCCCGCAGGAATAACAGCAGTAATACTAAATGGATTTGTCTTAATGCCGTAAGAAACCTATGCCAAGAGTTTGCTAACTAGTTGTATAGTGAAAGGTCCCTCTCACTTCCTTGTATTTTCCCTGTAAACTCGAACGGGTCACCTATTTCCAGTCGGTATCTGGTGACAGATGGTAGTTTTGAGTTTAAGGCTCGTCTCACTCTTTCTTCTGCCCTAATGGAAGCCATATTTTGTTGAGCACAGACGAGAGCTCGCATGAGTTCAGCTTGAGCGGCGAGATTTCTATTTGTGACGAGGAAAGACGGAGGGATACAAAATACCAGTAATGAGGGAGATAATCCCGAAGGTTCGGCATATCATTCATTGATTTCAAGGACAATCTAAGAATAAATTCATTCGATACTGCGGGATGTTCCACTTTTAGCTTGGAGTATATGCGGCGCAAAGGAGGATGGAATACTTTGCCAGGTTCGATCGCGTTGTGACTCTTGACACCACTGAACTGAAGTTAAATTTCTTGGAATTGAGCTTTTCTTTCGGAATTATCCGCTAAGAAAAGACGTTTCTTGGTCAAGTCGAATCCTATTTGGATAACCAGTATAAACGCTTGCCCAGCATAACACGAAATGCTCTCATAGGTTCTCAGACGTCTTGTTTTCTATGAAAACAGCGTTCTGGTAGCCCGTGTTAATGTCGACTACGTGAAGAACCGGGTCGCCCTCCAGCCACATTAGATCAATGGATACCTCTTGAGTGAAGATGATGTTCTCGGGTGCGAGTGATTCTCTAAATCGAAATGGTGGAGAATGGAATTCCTGGCACAGATCGTACGCGAGGGTTACTTGGTTGAGTAGATATTCTATTGACGGGTGGAGGTCTGCTTTTGATCTTCTTAGGACTTGGTACAGTCTTTCCGAAGGAGGATGGGCAATTTGAACATGCATCTTTTCTAATTCCTTCCTCGTGAATAAGATTGATTTGCAGGAAGGTAGTAGGAAAAAGTGATTGTGGATGAAAAATATGGGTAGTTTCCAGGCTGGTGATTTGCAGCGTAAAATATTAACTTCGTAGTCCAAGATTAATTTATGTTTTCGCAGAATATCTAACCCGATGAGTAGAGGAATGTTGATGTCCACCACCGATAGAGGGATATCGAGAAAAGAGTTCGTTAATAGAGGCAGATGCGCAATAAAACTACCACGACTGTGATGTACAACATCCCCGAAAGAGAAAGATGCTTTCTCATTCGTCAATTGAAGCTTCATCTCGAATTTCGTACTATAAGCCTTGAGTTGTGGTAGTCCCACCGTAGATACCGCCGCTCCAGAATCCACGCAAAACCTGAGGAAGTTGTCTTTCAAATTATCGATTTGTTTAGTTAGGAAGTTATCGACCGTTGATGTTGAAAGAATAAGGTTTGATGGTATTTGCACGGGTAGAGTTGTGTAGTCATATTGCCTATCATTGGGATTACCGTCTTTCTTCGGTTCAGTAATAGGTGATATAATATATATATATATATCGTTGGGTTTGGAGTTGAATGATGACGGAGGAATAGTTGCATCATTTCTTTCACCGTAAGGAACATATACCGTTTGGATTTGCCGAATTGGAGGAGTCACTTCAGGATCGGGTGTTGAGGATGAGGACAATGGAATGCCCTCGGCAAGGTGCACAGCTTGAATTATACTGGGTGTTAATCCGGACGAGAGTAGTTTCACATAGTGAATTTCGATATACCATTCTTGAAACCATGTTACTTGGCTTTTGGGTTAGCATTTTTAGTAATGTTGTCCTCATCCTCGATTTGGTGCAACGATTATGGTAGTGTACCTCCTCTTCGCAGTTGAAGCATATAATTCCGCGTTTCGGTATAAACTTTTGCTGTTGATAAGGTTGGTTGTAGCGTTTGTGTCGATTGTCGTTATATGAATGATGCCTCGGTCGGTCGTAACGCTGCTATCCGGTGAAGTTGATCGCTTTTTGAGTTATGTCTTCATCTTGCGATGAGTCTCCCTCGTCGCTTGATGGGCTACGTGCCTGATTGAGAAGTTCCCCGCCGTAGTTTGCACATTTATCGGTTACATAATGTAATCGCGGGATTTTTTGGGTTTTTGTAAGACTAGTTTCTATCCATAGACGCTGATCCATAGTCGTTTATTGAAACGTAGATTTCATCGCACAGCGTCATGAAATCGTACGACATCCGTAAACGACCTTTCGCCATTGTATACCATTCGTATCCCTTTGTTGCACGGATGAGGTGATTGAATTTCACTATTTCATCTCCTTCTCTGGTTGCTGAGATTGGTATGAGTTCTTCGATTCGGTAAACTAGTTCCAGCAATGCTTCTTAATCTTCAACATCGTCAGCTTTAAAGTCCTTAAATCGTAAAGATTCGAGGCGAATTGAATTGCGTTCACGTCGGGCTTCCGTTAGGAAGAAATTTTGAAATATTTCATCCAACTCTGTCCAGGATTGTCCATTCTTCACAACGCCCCTGTACCTGCCGAGTGCATTGCCCTTCCGAGTATGTCGGAGCTGTAGGAGGCGGTGATTACCGTTTATTTCTGGGTGTTGACATAATTAAAAGAAGTCGTTCCTATGTTTGATCCAGTCCTCACGAATGGAACTGTGATAGTGGTCCTTGGTATAACGATTATATATCGTGAGAATTGTTTTCCAGATTGCTAGCACAGCCTGACTTGGATCCCGATTATTGTCGGCGTTAAATTTGTGAGAGTTGCGAGAGTTGGCTGATGGTGATGGTATTCCTGATCGACGATAAATTCCGTCTTTACTCTCTTCACTGTGTTCATACGTCCTATCAAGATTTATGATCGAATTTCGAAGTCCCCCTTGCTTGGGAATAACCGATCCTTCGCAATTGTTTGTGCCGTTGATCAGGTTCCATCGTTCTGGATGGACGAACCGTAGAGACGAGTGTTCTGGATCACGACGGGCGTCATCAGACTTCGGGCATTGATGTTGGAATTATCGAGTGGAGATTGTGGCGTTTTATCAGCAACAACCTCAGGTGAATGGGCTATTGAAGCTTTGGTGGCTTGTTTCTTATCGATAACCTCATCTTTTTCCGAAACTTGTGATGAAGGCGGTGCGCTGGACAGCTGTATGTGATTCGACGTGTTTGCTGGGCTCGTCGTGGTGTTGGTTGGATCTGTTGTTAGTATTGATTGAATTTTTGTCGAAGTTCGTAAATTTGTTGGTACAAGTTGTGGGGAACCGAGTAGTAATTGACAGGTTGGAACTGTTGGTATTGATAATATTGCTGTTGACGAAATTGTGGAAGTTGAGAGTGAGAGTTTTGGTAAACCGGATGCTGACATTGCTGTTGTAATTGAAATTGCTGTTCTTGGTTTTGATATTGTGAGTTTTGATGCAGTTGAGGTGACTGCTGGAATTGTTGGTGTTGATTTTGTTGCTGCTGGAATTGTTGGTGTTGATTTTGTTGCTGCTGGAATTGTTGGTGTTGATTTTGTTGCTGCTGGAATTTTTGGTGTTGATTCTATTGATGCTGGATTTGTTGCTGTTGATTTTTTTTGGCTGATCGTTCTCCTTTCTGGCTTGAGGAACTGGTTTCATAGGTGGTATCACAGGTGGGGAGAAGAATGGTAAAGTCGGTTGACGATTCGTGTCTGTTAGTAGAGGCATTATAGGATCAGCTGTAGGCGTAATAATTACCGGCGATTTTGGAGGAGGTAATGTGGCTGGAGGAGGAAGTGTCGTTGCTGAAGTTGAGACTTGGATTGGACTGGGAAGGTTCTTTTCAGGACTGTACGTGATCATTGGTGATACCAGTCCTGATGGTAATTGTATCTCTGATTCTGAAGGTGAGTTTGGTAATGATGTTTCGGAATATGATTCCGAGGATGACGATGGTGATCATGTAATTGCACCTTGGATTGGTTGTGGTAGTTCCAACAATGATCCATGGTAAGTCGAGTTGTCTGTTGGAGCTACTGATGTGATGAAGGTAAAGCTAGTGGAGGTGGTGTAGGGGGCAGAGCCGGTACTGAGGGAGGATCTGGGAATGGAGATGGGCGAGGTGGACTTTTGTTTACATCATAGTTTGGCGGGGATAGTTTTCTTGGGGTTGTGCCTTTTCTTTCTGACTTTATTTCCTGATTGATCTCACGGTAACTCACGGTTAGTTCGGTTGCTCTGAATGGCCAGGTCATGTGTAGGAGTTTTATCGCTACGGGATCGTTTTGTAGAACACCGGGAGGTTGACAAAGTGTTCCTGTCTTCTGAAGTACAGCGCGAAGTCGTCGATAAATCGACATGTAGCTTTGAACGGTTGATGAGATGAATAGTAGAGGGTCAAGGTTGGTCTCAACTTGATGTCTGAATTGATCTGCTGATGATGTTGGAATCAAGGCGTCGTTGAAGATCTAGACTATGGTTGCAGTCAGATGATCGGTCGTATCGATCGACGCTATGATGTTTTTTGCAGACGTTCGGACAGTTGGAACGAACGGTTACGTCACCGGAACATTGGTGATGTTGGTAGGCTGCATGTCTGTTCCGCTTGAAGATGGTTGCCCCGTTAGTTGGTTTGTATCTCTGGTAGGCGTAGGAGCATAAGGAAAATTCGGTGGGTCGACTTCGTTATTCGCAGGTTGAGTGCGCTGGTTGATAAACGATTTTCAATTGTGAGACGTGCAAAGGGTTGATTTTGGACGTTTGTATTCTCCTTCGTTCGGGATCGGTTCGTCGATCTATTTGAATGGGAGGGTCAAAAAGCTCGAGTTTATTGTCTGGTAGACATCGTTGAAAAACGCGCAATTTGCGTGCGTATTAAAGTCCCGATATCGCTGGACATTGTTTATGTATAGTATATCGGAAACATTTCGCGCGTCTGATTGTATTTCCCAGACTGTTGGTGACACTGAGAATACAATCATCGTGGTTAAAGATTACACTTAATCGCGATTGTTGTAGAAATCTCCAATATTGAGACTACAATAAGATGTGACGAAAAGAATATGATCAAATGACGTGTCATATTTATTGTAACAGCAAGGATGATTGTTTCCCTTCCTCTAAATATTACTCTTCTCGCTTACCCGTCCGTTAGTTGTTATAATTAATTAGGTATATAAACGATCCAAGTTCTAATTGGACTTAGGATCGGGCAATTCGAACAATGGAGTACCGTACAGCACATACAGCTGTATAGATGTATACAGCTAAAGAGGACAAGTTTCATTTCATTTCATACAACAAGTGAATACTATGTAAAGCGACGAGGGTAACCTTCTTAGAGTGTTTAGATGATTTCAAATATTATAAATTATAATTGTTTTTTAGGTCACCCCAACTAGACTGTAATGTCGATTATATTTTAATCGGGTTTAGTTTATAGTGGCCCATATACAGAGGTGTACAGTGAAATACACCTTTTTATCACACGGTATCGCTCTCGGCATTTGTAGGAAAATGTGGCAGCCAGCATTTTGTGAGGAGAACAGTACAACGCAACATCTTTATCAAGGTAAAAACAATCCCAACGTGTCGTATTGTACGATGTCGGATCTATTTGAAATGAAATTCATTTTAATTAAATCCAAAATTTGGAAACCCCGTTCAAGGCTTTCCAGCGTAGGTGACCAAAATGGTGGAGGATAAAGTGGCGGAAGGATGAAATGGTGGATAGAAAAGTGGTTAAAGGAAAAGAACGACTGCCACTTTTTTCGTCACATAAATGGCGCAGTAGAGGGAACCAGCTTGCATTTTATCGGCAGAAGAGTCGCAGGAGTCCCATTAACATCACCAACTGTAGCCTTCAACAAGCTATGCGTCAAGCGTGATGACCATCAACAGACTAACCTGTTCGTATTCAGCACCGCCTTCGACGACAAGCGATACGTCAACTTCGCGGGATCTGGAGACAATGAAATTCTTCATGTATAAGCCGTTCCATCCTTTCGAGAACATATCTATAGTTCACGCAGCGTGGGGTCAGCAGGACGTAATTTACAAAGTGCTCGTCAATAATGAGAAATGCGGACGCCATAGAAGCGGGATGTGTTTGATGAAAACGGAATCACCATCAAACCTGGTAGTAGATATAATAGACCACCATCTTCACCAGTAGAATTACATAAGAGAAACTTTAATAGAATATTTACTGGTAGATTCAATCATTTCCGGAACAACGAGTAAAGAGAAGGCAATAAAACAAATAAAGGACTTATTACTGACAATCACACAAATAATGACAATGTAATGGAAACAATCGTTTCTAACAGTTCGATTAAACCAGTTACTATTATGACGATTTTCCTTCAGATTAATAAACTATTGCTGTCTATATTCATGCTGTGGTTCCTCAATTATTGAATGAAAGTAATGCTTCTGTCTCCCTGACTGGAAATGTAACAAGTAAGAAAAAGAAAGGAAATTGCCGCCCTGTTGGCTCCAAAAATAAACGAAAGAGAAACTTGGGAGAAGCAGGTAGTTAGTAAACAGAAGTAGTGGGTGTGGAATGTGGGGACGACGTAAGGGAGGGAAAACGTTTTTCGAAAATGGAAGTACTATTTTTGGAAAAGGCGAATATTCATCAGAGAGTGAAGGGAAAATTAAGATGGAAGAAAGATGTGGGAGGGGATATGTGGGTACTACGCGGAAAACTTTAATCTGAATCAACCCCGTCAGGAGGTCGATTCAGATTAATGTAGGAGGCAGTGGTGTGTGATGAGGAAGGGGGTGACACAGTGCTTGAATTTCGAGGGAACATATGAGGAATGGAAAATGAAAAAACAGTGGGCACATGACAAGGAACTGGTGGAGATGACGATGATGGTATACAAGGAAATAGCTGGAAAAGAAATGCCAAATGGAGAGAGGAAAATGGGACAGAGTTCAAGTATGTTGAGGCTACTGAGTACCTGTCAGATTATTAAACATTTGGGGTGTTGCAGAAGAAAGTGAGGAGAAGGAAAGTAAAGATTAAATGAAATATGATGGAAATAAACCAAGTAGCGAAGAAGGAGAGAAATATATGAGACGGAAAGGAGTGAGATGTTGGAGAAAGGACATTGTAAAGAAAAAATGAAGAAAATATATGGATAAGGAGCCGTAAAGGAGGGAAAGGAAGTTAGATGCATCTACGAAGGATATTAATACATTGGAGATTTTATAGGAACGTGAGAGAAGGGCAGAGAGAAATTTCAGGCTGATAAAACTGGAACCGACAGATTCAGACACGTGCAAGTCTCTTATGGGAATCATATGTCTATTATCTTTTTTTCGCTGTCCACTTCCCCGGTAATGATATTGATGACCAGGGGATGGACAGAGGAAGAAAAGATAATAGATAAGTGCGGATTATGATATCGAAGAAGAAGGGTAATTAGCGAAGAATTATTTTCCGCAGCATCATCATTATGATGAAGATTATTCTGTGTCTTTATTCACTTTAACCATTGGATTTGTTTTGTTTTTGCTTTCTATCATGGTATTTGTATTTCGGTGCCGTCCTTCGAGTGTCTTAAGGCCAGTTATTGAGAGAAATCATTAAATTTTTCTGAGAACGACCTCTCTACCACTGTTCAATTGCTTCCCGCCAATCCTTCAATTCAGCAATATGACTAAAGTAGTTCGTTGTAGTATTATTATCATGAGTTATAGAAGGAGGCCTATTTTCTGCACTGCCATCATGATCAGATTAGTCGCGCTGCGTCTTGAGCTACGTCTATAATTCAGCAATCTGATTAAGAACATTTACTGTAAAGTTCTTAATCTCTCGATATACTAGCAATTCATTTGCTGCAGATGTTTGCTCCATTTGAGCTAGCCGTATGCTAACACAAGTCTGAACAGATTTGATTTCCCTGCCAAGATCTTCAATCGTAAAAAAGTTTGTATTAAAAAGTCGAGCATCATTCCCACATGTATATAAATAATGAGAATAATTATTCTCATACTTAGATGTCTCTTCCAAAAGATATATAATAATGGTGTTTACATAATCACCTACACCGCATACACCCTACCACTTGACAACATCTAATGGCCACCTTAGCTTACCTGTAACAAATCTATGTTGTGCACCACCTCGTCGAAAGTAGTGTGTCGTAAACTTCCCCATATCCTCACCTACTGTATTACGAGGAATAATTCCACAATTATGTGTCAGTTCATTGACTGTGTTCATAAAACTGTTTTTAACAAAATAACTCTCCAAAGAACATCCTCTAAATTTTCTCATCAACTCGAGGAAATAATGGATCATTGCTCAAAAAATCACTACCCAGTAAATCCCTGTATATATTAATCCATGCATGTAGATGTGTAAACACATAATAAATTGTCTCATACCTTTGCTAATGTAATGCGTACATTTGGCCATCTACTGACCACATGTGCTTTTTGTCCTTCATTTTCACGGAAATAAATGGCACGTCGTTATCATGAACTTCATTTAAATTTATATCCGACGAAGTCAGTTTTGTAAGCTCATCTATTCTTAAACATAATATGAAACATAATGGAGCAGATCCCATCATGTAGAGTGAAAACAAAGAACCATAACCATTACTTTTAGCGTAAACCCAAAGATTTATTATGTATTTATATGTAAATGGTAAAACTCTTTTTATAACCAAGATTATTTTCTCTCTTTTGTAAAAGAGAACAGATTCATTTAAAATTATTGCATTTCTTGGCAAAATTTGCATACTACCATTCCCCAATACCTCCCAATTACCAACGCGACTAAATTGACGTCTATATACGATAGATAAAGCGCTTCGAATATTAATCACTCCACCCGCATCATTACCAAGTTCCACGACTTTGTAATAAATGAACTCAACAATTTTACAAATGACTCCTCCACTTCGCTCATCGGGTCCATTAGGGTCCAATAAATTCTCTTCTTGAAGATTTTTGTCTTTACAAAATTTGACTATTGCTCCCATTTTTTGTCATACAAATTTGAACTGCTACTCTTCACTCCAGATTTCGTTGTTGCAGTTGAAAAATCTGGTCGCACCGACGGAGTGATGACTGTTCTTTTTGGATTAAAATTTGCTGGTCTCTTAATTGAAGCAGACGGTTAAAAGAGAGTTTGTAACAAAATAAGAACGAAACGAGGTTTTGTTTGACATCAATTATTAAAACGAAATGCCTTAAATCAACTTCACTACTTACCGGATACCTATCCAGTTATTAAAATAATAATAAAATAATAATTCTTTCTTGTAGTACTATACTGTTGACGTTAATAGTTGAACAGTCGACTTGACCTTGTGTAATCAATTACATTGGTTGAATCAACGCCTAGGTCGGTGAGGCAATAAAATCTCGACATGTGTGAGGATGGAAAGGTGGCATTGCCACAAAGGCGATGCCGGTCCTAACACCCGTCGGGGCTCGAACTCCCGATCTCCAAGTTGTTACACTATGACACTAACCAGTAGGTCACGATACAGGACGATGGCCATGCAGGAGTTTTTGTTAGTTTTATCTATCACAGGTTGCGGCCTTGCAGTGCTTTACTGCCATGGATATCATATAACTGTTGGCCGCTTAGTATTAAACTATCGGCCGGGAAGCTCGATCAAGAGAAGACTGAAAATCTTTACTTTACTGGATGAAGTTAATCTTTACCAAAATTCAACTGATTAAAAGTCTGGAAGCTCAACCAGCGCAACTGAAACTACGAGAACAAGCACCGCAAGTATCACAATCATCAAAACGACGGACAACTCTGCGCAAGATAATATTTCATGTCTACGAGGACTGAAAAGATTTGAGCTGAATGAGGACTTCAACGCGTGGGGTTTTAACTTTTATGATGAAATAGTGGAGAAGAAAAACCACCAATAATTCCCCTACGAGGATGAGTCCAAAGACCTAGTGATCTGTATTCACAAGCGCGAAGCGATTGCGATGAGTCTTCGAGAGACGATGAAAAGCTGATTGCACGAGAACAAGAAAACGACCGGAAGCGAGAAGTTATCTGGTACGTTGTTTAGCCCTTCATATGACCCGCTCGCTCAATGCAATAAAAGTAGATAATCAAGTTCGTAGTCTGTGGAAAGCATTGCTTTCAAAATGTAGATCACGTAACACAAACTCACTCCGGAAAATATATAATCATATTATCAACATCAAGACGAGCACGATGGAGAGTTTGATCTCTTACCAAGGTCCCATACAAGAATTAATACTCATGCTGGATGGAACGGATATGCCGTGCCAGATGCACATAGATGGGGGATCCTAACCAGAGGTCTACGTCTGTATCTTTCAAAATCAAAGTGACCCCAAAAAGTGGTCCCAAATGAAAATTTCTCGAAAAACATTTGGTGCCATGAAATATTATTTGAAAAAATCAAATATTACAAATATGCTTTTGAGGGTATTTGGTAATTCCACTTTATGAAAATTTCGAAATATTTAGAGTGTAATGTAATTTGGATCCCTCAAAATATATGTGTATTATCCAAAAAACACCAAAGAGAGAATGTTTGGAATATTTGGGAAATGTTTAATTTGGATTCCCCAAAAAACAT
>JAULBU010065912.1:0-53359 GCA_032358235.1 Odonthalia washingtoniensis
TTTTTCTAATGTACAGCGGTATCATTCTTAATGTACACGTGTAAATGTAGTTATGTTATCTGTATAGACATTTGTGTCAGACTCTTGTCATTTTCTCCTCTTTATCCTTATTCCTCCATCTTCATTGTTATCATCGGCTCTGGAGTGTTGACACACACATTCCAAGCTTGATGTGATCAACAGGTTTAGACTTCCAGTTGGGACGCAAGAGTTACGCTTCAACCATCGTGTTAGTTGTAGACACCATGTTCATCAATGCAAAATCTGTTCTTCACATGGTAGACGAAAGTACGCCTTTTCAAGGAGCTTGCTTCGTTAAATTCAAACGGCAGCTGAGATATAGAACGTTATTACAAGATTATGGATTCTAAAGTACCTTTAACCGCCAGACTTCTTGGCCGTAGATCAATGGACGGCATATATCAAATGAGACGAATAGTTTAATGACTGCGTCAGGTATTACGTTGGAGGAAGGAACAATAGAGATCCCCGGCTCTATTGGTATCGTGGAGAGATGCCATGGTCTACTATGAAGCGCCTATATGAAGCAACTCCGTACATTGGGAAAGTAGAAGTACTCGACGGCTAATTCCTACATATGTCATTATACGCAACCAACACAACTATGGGACCAGAAGGATTATGTCCCATGTTGCCCATTTTTTGGTACTTTACCATGTCTCTCAATAATAGCCTCTTCCTCAAAATAGTTAAAAATACATAGATCAATAGAGGAGAAAAACGTGTCGTGGAACTGGAACATTCAAAGAGACGAATACCATTTGCATTACCCCATCCGATATGTGCAAAGGCAAAGGAGGAGTCTACTCAACTGAAGAACCTCTCATCTGGCTCACTGAAGCTTGCTTTCGGCACCACCACAAACAAATGGAAGGTCCATTGAAATCAATTTCAGCAGAAGGACAGACTGTGGTGGTGCAACTTAATAGAGGAAGGTGCATATTTCGGAGTACTTGCGTCAAACCGGTGGTAAAGACAATAATGGGAAAAACGAACAGTGATCCAGGATAACAGATAGAAGGACCAAAACCCAATGAATCTGATGACGAGACGGCAGCACATATGACGGCATATGAAACAGAGGACTTCGACTTAGGAAAAAAGGTAAGAAAAATTTATGGTTAAAAAGGGGTAAATAGAATAAAAATCATTCAGACATCCGAGAAAGTATTAATTGGATATGATAATGAAAGACGGAATTTTCAAACCCGTCCATAAGTCATAAGTAAACAAATCTACGCGCATATTAGGATTACGATTCATTGACGAATTAAAAAAGGTTAGCGACAAGCTAAGAAAGAAGAGCAGATTGCTAGAGCAAAACTATGCAGACTATGATGCCACTTACATAGTAACAATATCACCTGCCGTGCAACGTTTCGCGCAACGCATCGCTTCAAAACTTGCTGCATCACTACCAGTAATGAGAACTTACACCAGCGATATCGCGGAAGCGTATATCCAATCACATCCCGAGCTGGATCGAGATGTGTATATACACGCCCCAGTTGAACTTGGTTTACCAAAAGGTTACATCTTAAAAGTAGTCAAACCGTTATATGGAATACCGGAGTCTGGCCACAGTTGGTATTTAACTTATTTTACTCACTACTTATATACCTTACAAATGGAAAGATCAACTTCAGACTCATGCTTACTCATAAAACGGAAGGAAATAAAACCCTACGTCCACATTCTGCTCCAAGTGTACAACTCGCTTGGATTTGGCAGCAAGGAACTCCTAGGCAAAGAATAATTGGCATCGAAGTCATTCCGTTGCAATCCATGGGCCCCAATAAAAGACAAATCCGTGTTATTCAACGGCATCACGATCCATAGAATCAATGAATACCACATTTCCCATAACAAAGATCTGCAATAGTTAAATACTCAGTATAGCAGACAATCAAAAGGCTTTGAGCAGCCAAAGTTAATCTGCTCAATATATAGTCGTAAAGATTATACCCGGCGAATGCGCACCAGTTCGACTTATTGCTCCAGGAAATAAATCAAGTACACCCACCGCATACAAATCACTAAGTCAATCACATTTCTCAAATCTACTAAAATTCAAGACCTAAAATTCTTTCTCATCGATCTGGAATCGGCGAGGATAGTACTTCCCAAGGATGCTTCATTCGCAAATGGCACTGTCTTGTCTCTCACCGTGGCCATTATGTCTGTAAGATACCTATACGTCACTTTGCATAATCTGTAGTCCGTTCCCTTTCTGCTTATAATTCTTTTATTTTATGCCTGTACGTAGGTACTTTCTGTTGTTTAGTTATCCCCAAATTCGTTTGCATCGAGTTATCGGCCTACACGCTAAATATTGTGAAATTTGCAACCCTAATTCACCGCCAGCTGCTCCTCTCTTCCTAGTAGCTACAACGACGACTTGTCTTTCAGCTCAGCCTCGTGCTTAACGAAACGCGATGGTTCCTTCTATATCCCAGATCAAGTTCGGCGTTTGAAGACCAGTTGATGTTTTTTGGCAATAATTTTGGTTGTTTATTATTCTATTCCTCATATCTCTGGTCGACAGAATGTCGATCAAAATTACATATAAACAAATGACATATCGTGACAATAGAGTCCTGGAAGGGAGTACTTTTGTGGTATCTCTTCCTTCCCTCCGGCATCTCCGATCAACACAATACGTGTTACATTTGGGTTAGTTAAATCCCCAAAATCATGTAGACTAAATCGGTCTATCTTCAAACTATACCCAAAGTGAAAATTACTATCCCAAAACTATTGTAGACACAACGCGTAAATACTCCTCAAAACTACTGTAGACACAACATGTAAACGCTCCTCGAAATACTGTTTGATAAAAACGGGTAATCAGCCATATTTCCAATTAGTCATGTTGCCTTGTATGCCAAGCTAAGAGTTACGTCAAAGTTTCGTCATAGGGTTTCTAGACGATCGGAGTTGGGTGGTTCATTTATTCCATTTTCGGGGTCATCTATGTCCCCCTCCCCTCTATTGGCAACACATTCTCTAAATTGCGGACAAATGACAGGTGCTTTTCGACAGCCACATGCATGAAGAGCCAACTGGTACTTGGCACTCAAGAACAACGATTGTAATGTCTTACATTATCGAATCAATAAGTTCCAACGATCGCACGATCCGTTATGGCAGAAGAAGTTCAAGCTCTCGTCCTCGGCTTCCACTTCGATTTTATGATCAATCGTTTGATTGAGGAGATTCTCGCAGAAAAATGCGCATTGAGGCAATGATCGATAGCAAGACTGTTTTTAACCTCGTGGAACAAGACGGAAAAATAGCCGAGCGTCGACTCCAAATTGACATACTGGCACTAATACAGATCTTTGATGTAGGCAAACTTGATCGTATTGTATGAATCCCCGGACCAGAAAATGGAGCTGATTTCTTAACGAAGCCAGTCCTCACCACATCTTCCTCATTATACAGAATCGAGAAAACCAAAAAACTTTCGTTCCAACGACACGGCTGGTCGATCTCACACGAAATTAAATCATTGGAATGTAGATGTGTTTAATACATCGATAGCTCCAATTCGTATGAGACCAAGATAAAAGAAAATGACGGATTATGATGGTAATGACGGATGAGACAATGATGACGGATGCTACTATAATGTAGAAGTTTTCGTAGCAAATCTTAGTATCATGAAGAAAGAAAGAAACCAATCACCTTAACTTGCTATAGAAATTATGAAGGATGAGTACGACTTCGATGTCCCAAAAGTTGGTACTGGTAATAAGCTGAGGTAGAAGGCTGTACGTGACTGATTAGGTGTATAAGGGATTATTAGTATACAATCCATAAAGACAATGTCATGGGAAAATACGGTATACTACATTCTACGAATAATGTTTATTATTCAAGTAGCGAATGATTTATTTTCCGATATACGTGTTCCAACATTTCAACAGAATCTACTTTAGTACAGTAGTCCCTCGTTCAGAGACCCCACTCTAAGAGACCCCACTCTAAGAGACCCAACCCGCTTTTAGACCCAATTATTTTTTGGAAACTACCTTTTATGACCTCCACTACCAAAAAATCTCGAAAACAGTGTTTTCTTACAGTTTGCATGCACGTGCACACTTCTCGAGACTATAGACTCTAAGTCTAAAAACTTTTGAAAAGTCAGCAACTGAGGTCTGTCTAGACCGCAATGCGATCTTCTTGAAGAGAACGGATCGAACACGGTCTCCCCTTTTTAAATGTCTGTGGATCAAAATGAGATCAGACCGTGACGGTCTCTGTTCTATGCCGTTAAGAGTTCAGTAGTTCTCACTGTACCAATGAGACAGAAGAAGAAATCGAGGCGCTTGGATCGCCCTAATGGCGTACACGTCGCCACGTGTGGTGTTTGAAATTTTTAGCTATTGTCTAAGAGACCAGCCTCCTTGAAAGACCGGGCTGGGCTTTTTGAATCCCCTGGGTTTCTCAGCGGGGAGTACTGTAATTTTATCACCTACTTACAGTAGGATTCTATCAGACTTGTATTCACTTCTTGATCTCATCTGGAAGTGGATCGGATTTAGTATACATAGCATACCTCTTCAGATTGGGAAAATAATAAAGGGTAGACATTTTTCGACATCCATGCTGACTATCATCTTTAATATCTCAAAAGTAAAAGTAAATCCGGGATCCAAAACAGGCCTGCGTTTGGGTAATGATAATTCAGTAGAGCAAGGGTGACTTAACGGTCACTCGCCAACTTCAAACCCGTAGGATGTGTCGGATCTTCTTAAGTACCTCCAGATCTGGAACCTGTGAAGATACATAACTGTATCAGGGAGTTAGATCTACAATTAATTTTTCCACGACTTAGATCGCACTGACTATACACTTGTTTTTCTTTGATCGCTGACATAATCGGTTACATATTTACTTTAACCACTATCGAATTAACATCTCATATTTTCCCAAAACCCAGATAACGACTATCGCGCGTGTTCTTAACCATTTCATTTAATCACGTTCACTGTGATTTTACTTTACTTTGTCATTATTATTTACAGTACATATATCTTTTACTTAATTGATTAATTAATTATCCTAACGCAGCATATAGATTTATCAGTAGACTCGACAGTATCATCTTTACCTCAGATGATCATACCCATGAATATATCTAATCAGTAATTACAAAGATACGATATTGACTAATGAGAATAGCACTTAGTGATACACTTGTCATCATTAATTCATACAATTATGAAGGAATAGGTATTTAACCTTGATGTTGGAGGCGATTGGAAGTAGTATGAAAGAGTTACGATTTAATAACAAAGACAACAACCCCTTAGGTTATCCAACTTTGCAGCGATTTCCGCAGCGACATTGCGAAGTGCGACAACCAACGAGAGATAATATAGTATCACTCTGGCAATAATCTGATAACGACGTCAACCCGTGCGAGTGGGGGTAAACCTTCAGAACGACACAGGGTGCTAGGTTGCCAGCGCGTGCTGTGGAACCCTAAAGCGCGACTTTTAACACAGGGCCGACCTGTAGCACATCTGTACTGAGACCCTACACACTCTTTAACACGCCTCGAAGGTAAGCGAAGGAAAGGTTAAAGAACAGGATATAGTATATCAACCCAGAAGGAGAAAAGAGAGCCACAGTGGGATACCAACGAGAACATCCAGCAATAGAGAGTGGGATAATTGGAGGAGATGTGGCTACTGGAAGGGGAGAAGATTTAGTATAGTATATCGAGAAGACAAAAGCTAGGAACCATCCATTGGTAGTAATAAACCATAAACCCAAAGTTAGTACATAAAATACAAAGAGACAGGCCCTCGGCAGATGGTTTTATAATAGAACGAAGAGTTTATTGTTCCATTTCTTTCGTTAGACCATCTGCAACGATATTTTCATGTCTGGCGAGGCCAGCGTTAGAGATTTCATGCAGTTCAAAACCTTCACGAGCTGCAGCAACGTCGAGCATCAGTCGATTTTCTCATGTACGAGAATCTGTTGATATTATATTGAAGAGAAACAATGAGTCCGTGAAGAGGTCGAATTGGATTTGTTGATTTGTAAGGAGGGACAGCTCGGATAGCAAAGTGTAGGAACAGTCGTAGAGATCTAAAAATTCAATCACTTCATCTTCCATTGCACTTCTGCATAATCGCTTCGCTTTGTATAATTTAAAGTTAACTAGTCTCATTGAATCTGTTGTGTCCATTAAGTAAATTATGTAACCGATTTGACTAGACAAATAAAACTTTGTTACCAGAATAGGCGTTGCTGAACCAGATAATATGTATTGAATCGATCTCTATTTGATGAAAGGATATATTAGTTTGGTGGCGCTTCGCATATTTTATTGCTTTGTTGAGTAAGGTGATAAATGTCGAAGGGGATTTGTTGAACGTACTTCCGGTTACTTGGGCTAATCTTGATATTTCGTACAAGCAATGAGGACTAGTATGTGCTAATCAAAGAGCGGAATTACTTGAATGTATCATCTTCGTTGAGGTCTTGTAGCTTTTCCAAAAAACTGTGTTGAGTTTGAATTATATTATGATGTATATAAAACTGGTAGCAGAATCCAGAAAACTTACTATGGATAGCGGATTCCGGCTTCATGTCTAATTTATGATCGGTCTCTTTTCCAAAATCCCGAATTCCATATTCCCAGCTTTGGGGAGATCACCTACATACGTCCCCGAGATCCCAAATAGTTCACATTTCTTGTTGATGAAGTGTGAAGAAGAGATGGTCTTTAGTTGAGACATTCTAAAGTCGTTGATGTGATTAAATTGGAGTGTTTGAAACGGAGATCGCCACTTTCGGATAGTCCATATAGTGGTTGGAGTATCTCACGCACTCGTTGGGTGAAAGCTCCAATTCCGGAGACGTTGAACCGAGAGAAAGATCTCGGTAGAGAGGGATGGAAGATTGTAGATGGGCCTGTGTGACATCGGAGGTCCACACATCAAAACCATAAATCATAGGTAATGCTAATAACAAACGTACGGAGGCAGGCTGAAGAGTTTGTGAAGAATGTACCGTGTAATGTTTTGGTTTGTCCCTATGTCTGTCAATCACAAATATCGCTTTGTGAATTACGTATCTGTCGATTGTTGATTTCAATGACAGTACAAAACTACCGGGCGGGATATTTGAGTTTTCGGAGATATCTTCAAGAAGAACTACTTTAAAGGTCTTCGTCATGATTAAGTTTCGTGTTTCGTCACGCTGTGCCCAAGTCATCTCCAGTGCCTTTGATCTTGGGTCTTTCAGAGGACTGATTTCAGTAATGAAAACATTATCTTCTAAAGTATGTGTCTTGTATTTTGAGAGACTATTTCCAATTTCCGTCATGAAATTTTTTTGAAAGAGAACTCATGGTTAGAAAACTGTTGACTTGAATAATATAGAAGGGTCTTGGTCGTTTCAATAGTCTTAGACGAATATCAGGTTCTTTTTGCAGTAACAGGAGTCAACTGTGAATGGACTGAGATACTCGCCATTCATATTATAATTGCCTTCCTCTCTCCAAACAATAATTTGATCTCCATGTTCTAAATTATTATCGGTACTTCGAGGTACGTTGTGTCTGAGATCTCTCGCTCTACGTTGCTTGACTATATATATCTTCATCTCCGTCCTTGAAAGTAAAGCTACGCCAGCTCGCTCATCTATTGTATGATGACGTCCAGAGTCATTCTTATTGCCAATTCTGGATAAGCCGTAAAATATCAGAGCTGAACGTACCAAACAATTTGATCCTCGTGTGTCGTTAATAGATTTAACAGCTAGTATTAGAAACAAGTAAAAGTCTGTTTTGGGTCCTGGATGAGTATTTTGCGAATTTTGGTGCGTATTGGTTTGTGGAATCTCTCTCATATACATAGTCCGTGTTGAGCTTCTATCTCCGTTTGTTCAACTTGTATTCCCGCGAGAGCCGCCAATATTATGAACTAATCAATAAAAGCCGAACCTTGACACTATAATCTTGTTTTTCAGTCCTGTATAAATTGATTTCCACCATGTTATAAGGGCGTACCAAATTGATTTTGTATCCAATTGATTCATGGATGTCTCCGCTCTGAAATGTGTCCCCTCAGCTATAATGTGAAGAATTCTGTTCTTCTTTTTATTGAAGATGATATAAAATATATCGAGAAAATTCGTTCATTAAAACGGGGTAAATCAGAGCCGAATTAGACTCTGAATCTCAGAGGCATGCATCTGACCCACCTACATGGGTCGCAGCGTTCCGATATCTCATTCAGAATCTTCAGCGATGCATGGTTGGCTTCAGAGAGAGTTGTACGACAGAGAAAATTGAAGAGCTTCGACAGTGTCGGATGGAATAATGAACTATGTATAGAATTAATTCTCCGCACGTAAAGTTGATGGATTTAAGGTCGAATGGTTGGAGGAGTGTATAGTGGTGGAATGGGTTGCTTCTGAAAACAGGAACATACCAATCTTCCATATATATATTTTTACATTGTATATTGAATTGTTTGTTTATTTCCATCACTGATTTGGTGTCAATAACACTTCTTGGATCTCTCTGTCAACGAAGAACGATGAGCTTATTTGTTATTATCTGCACTTGTATTTTTAAAACAAATACTGTCGCAGTCGATTACTTTATCACATTTGTAGATAACCGTATATTGACATTGTTTTTTGTAGTTGCTTTCATCAAGTGATCGAGTGGCTTGTTCGGTTGATGCATATACCATATTAGCTATCTGTGATTTTATTATATTCTTTTCCATATCCAAGTTAGCATCATCATCATCCAATTGATTTTTCTCGACACAGTAGCTGTTGCCAGACTTGTGTTGAATTCTTCGAATTCATTAGTAGTCTCATGCATAGGACCTTCTAAGTTTTCATCATTATCATCAATTTCCCAGTTATCGAATTCGTAACCGTTTCTGAAACCAGCAAGAATATATACCAATTTATCGCCGCGTTTGAGCCTTGTGTTGATGAAGTTATTTACGGCGCCTAGTGTGCATCGATTTGACGGGTACCAGGCTGTCGCAGCACACCGATAATAGTGCTTCGAACAATTCATTGGCCGAATGATATTTTTCGTCGTTATTTGAGTTACCACGTCTATCATTACCAAATCTATTGTGGCTGTTTAAGGTTGAGTGTTTGAATCATTGAAGATTGCCTCTTGAACTAAAACTTGTCGAAGGACGTTGACCATATTGGCCAAATAAGATTAATGCGCTTCTGTCGTTATCATGCTGGTCCGTTGCTAGTTTAGAATTCTTTCTCAAGTGTAATGGAATGAGCGAATTCTGTTCAAAAATTCTGGAAGTTATGATTGCCATCGATTTCGTTGGATTGTGTTGTTTTAGCCCATTCAAACGACGAGATCGCGCAGAGCTGAGAACCTTCAATTTGTAAGTGTTAGTCCTGAAGATCGATAGTAACTGGGTTGAGCCTGTTAATATAGGTGCAACTACTAGTCAGTCCCAGGCTATCATCTACCAGTTCGTTTTCTACCATATATGAACGAAGATCCAAGCAGTCTAAATGAGGTTGCACTTCTTTCTGTTGAGGCCTATTCTACATCTCTTTCTTTGTGTCCAATCCTTTATCAGTCCTAGCCCCGTCTTGCTACTTTGTGGCGTCTTTCTACTATCGTCCCAGGTTCCCTTCCTGCTTTTTATGTCGTATCAGTTCTGCTCTTCCCTTCCCACAATCCTTCCTTCTCTGCTTTATTAAATTTCTGCTTATCCTCCCACCTCAAGCTATCTCCTTGAAGGTTTCCCTTTCTCTTCTCCTTTCTGGTTACCTTCTTCTTATGTTGGGTTCCCTTGTTGGTTTCCTTACCTAAACGTAGTGTGGTTATGGTGGCTTTTGCGTTCCTTTACTCCTCCCCCGTTAAGGAGTATTGCATATTGATGTTAGGAACTGGGGAGCACAGGCTAAGCCACACTTCGTACCTTTTGAACCTAAATTCGCAATCTTTCCACCTGTAGCGGCAGAGTTTACTGATGGCTTAAGCCATCAGTAAACGCAATTGATTCGCTATGGCCTTTTTCTTCTGTGCAATCAGGGTTGACGTCGTTGTCAGATCCAGGCCTCTTGGTGGCGACGTCAAATTATCCGGTAATAACGGTGGTTTCTCGGTTGGTTTACTTAATCGGTAACTTTATTTCTTCTTCTCCCCCCAACGAGAATCATGTCTAATTTAAACCCCACTGAAAACGTGTCAGCATATATGTTACACGTGGTATCCACTACAGTACTTCTAATGACATTTGTTGTAATTTGTTTTGATGCTATTAGAATTCATCACTGTTGAGTTACACCAAAGTCTACACACTCCTGTCTCTTCCTCCTCTCCTCTTCTGTACTATTCTCTCTCTGTTCCTGACTTTTAGCCTTGCTTTTCTGCCTGTATATTTACTCCTCACATCTGTCACGCTCTCTTCTACCTAAATTACTGTATTTCTTACCTTTTTCTCCTCATTTATCATTAGATTCCTTTATTAAATATATATTTAACGTACACTTGTCAATAGGTAGTACAAGTCTTTCCCTTTTCCCTCTCGCCGAACTATGTTTGGCAAGTCGTGGTACTTTTAGTGGGAGCGTGATGTGGCGTGAACTGTACGCCTTGTCACCTTCGATCCTGGGTTCGCGATCAAAGCACGGGTCGCTGCGGTATGCGCTAGCTGGCTGTGACTTGTGTCACGATTCGAGTTTCCTCTAATCACGCACGGATTGACGGATTTGTCAGAGCTTATTTTCCTCAGGAAGAATCAGTAAATTTAATGTCGAATTAACTTTGAAGTATGGTGGTAATGATGATGGAAATCTTTATTTTTCAATGTCACTCGACTGCGGTCGCCGGGTATCTATACTAGTTCAGTGGTCTTTTCGTGAAGTGTACTGATTTGTTACACATGTCATATTTCCTTTACTTACGATTTTTTGAATTCCTAATAATTATTAAGCAATTCTTACTTATTGTTTTTCTATACGTGTAGTAATGCGTACACTTACTTGATCCACTTACATCTGTATGTTATTATTATTATTATTATTGCGTATGTTCGTATGTGAACATATCCTATTATATTACTCATAACTGTTCCCTCCTTTATTATGTTGCTACCACTAAGTCTCACTACACACATGTTTCCTGCCATCTGTCCTCTCGTTGATACGGATTATCGACTTCAAAATGCTCCTACTTAATCACGTAGATTAACAATCACACGTGTCCAAGTGTGCAGTTCCTTTCATAATAAACTGTTGCACTTTTTCCAGTCTTACGGTATGTTATTCCTTTGTTATCCTAGTCCAATGTAACCTCTGTCTCTTTAATATCGACGTGCAAAACTCAGTAGAATCGACACTCTCTGCCTGTCCGTAGAGTAAAATTCTTTCACCATCATAGTCGTAATTTCTGCAAATACCATGTTGCTATCTTGGTTCTGTATGTGAAATGTGAGAGTAGGTTCTTTCAAAACGTTATGCGAAGAATAATGCCTTCCTCTGGTTATCCATCTCCAGCTGTATGGCATAAAGGTTGTAGTTACGGAAATTATTTGTTACACTTTCATCGGCTGCCCCGGAATATAATTTGTCTTTGAAATTCTGACTGATGGGTGATGATATTTTACCAGCGTCCATCTGGAGACGAAATGGCACTTGTTCCTGGTTTCCATCTTTATCATCATTATTCCGGTCTTGATGTTGCGATGGTTGTGGGTTTGTTTTCCATCTTAAACCCATTTGGTGTAATCCAGGTGAGGCCCTCAGTTGAGGGTTCCCTTAATGCATCGTTACCCTCACGGGTGGTTTATTCGCACTATGGTTCATATCTTCTGTTTGGCTCGTTGATTGATGTGTGTTCGGTTCTCTTGATTGAGTCAGTGCGGTTATGGGGATTGGTATTCGTAACGGTGTCGCATGTGGGGACGGGTTGGGAGTCGGTCTGGAAATATGAGAAGTCATGGCAGGATAAGTCCGGTATATACGTTCTTGGGAGACCTTTGAACGGATGGCTGCTTCGAAGAATTTATTGTGCCGTTTGTAGAAAAACATATTAATTCGTACATGAATAGGTCGGGGCGTTTTGTCAGACACGTTAACCAGATGTGTAATTGGAGTTGGTGGATTTCCAATTCAGCCTGTTTCAATGAGATATGTGCGATGACTGCTGATGAATTATCTAGCAGTACGTAAAGATCGGAGATGTCTTTAAGGAGGGCAATAATCGCCGGGGTCATGTTTATGAATGCTTCACTTAATAAGGCGATTCTCTATGGGAGAGTATCGACCAAATTATTAAGCATTTCGTCGCGGTTACTTGGTAGGGTCATGGTTGAAGTTTCCAGGATCAGAGTTTCTAAAAGGAAACTCTTACATACGGCATTCATGCGTAGACAGCGCTTACAGTTTGTGATTTTCGATAACGTGAAAATACCCGTATCTGTTGACGATCTTTGTAAGCCAGGAGGACTTGGTATCTCCGATCTGTCCTGCGCCTGGAATTTGTGCTACTTTATATTGTGCCTTGTTCTCTTATGGATATTGCCTTTCTTGTGGTCTTCTAGTGCTTGTCTCAGATCCTTGTGTGTTTAAAACTCGTAACGAGGTTGTGGCTGAAGGCTTTTCTAACGCGTAGCGTGCATTTGATGGTTGTGGTGGTTAGATAGAAGAGAGAGTTGGAAAAAAGGGAAACATTATAGTTTTATGTCGGGAAAGGTGATCGGTTATAACCGGCTGAATTACGGAACGAGGTCGCGTTGTGTCTCGATTCTTACGTTTTTTTGTTGAGGTTGAATGAAAAGTTAGAAGATGATGAAATCTGAAACGCAATCGTTTCATTCCGCTTGTTCTAGCTAAGTTAGAAATGTGGGTTTTTCGATATTGGTTGGTTTTCGCGTTCATGAATCTGGGTTGTCGAATTAAACGCAAAACTGACCGGCATGTACTTAAGAAAGGTACGATCATCACCTTGGATAAGTACGATGCCACGTGTAGATATTTATTATTACTGTAGTCAATTTATATCGTAGAATGTGGATTAATTCTACTATAGTGTGGTACTGTACAAAACGGTGTGTGTGGGTGTGACTTGTCAGATTGAGTCTAAGCTACTATATTCTATTGTATACAAATAATGGGAGTACGAGAAGGAAGGGATTACGTAAGCTCATGTGAAGGTCATTGTAACGGGGTCAGCGGAGTGAGTGAAAAATCTAAGTAAATGGGCAAAAGGACAAATAAAGTAGCTAATTAGGACGATTAACGAGGACGAGCGCGAACAAGTATCAATACCTGTTTGTTTACCTTTTGGTTGGATGTCTACACCACTTGCCAGTAACAATAGTAAAAGATTAGTTTTTTACTAAGATTGTATAGTTGAAAATTCACAAAAGGGGGAATTGAGAAGAAAGTGAGAAAGGGGCGAAAACGTTCTTATACCAGATGAGAACGTCGAAAAGCCGAAAATAGACAGTAGTCAGAATCTTGCACGCTATGCAGTAGAATGCTTCCATAGGGGTAACATACATGTACATATGTGACGGTAGAATATTGTGATCTAATAATGTGGCCTAATTAACATGTCACTGTATTAGTCAGCAATGGTTCCAGAAAGTGTGAGAGGTGTATATTTTAGTTCCAGCAGAAGATTAATATCTAAGTAAGTAGCGTGGCCCATTCTTTTGTGACTACTGTATTTTATCAGTAGATTCATGAGCACTTCCAGCATATCTAGCAGATATAATTACGAAATTATAATCTGCAGTGACAGCAGCTTGAACACAGAGGGCAAAGAACCTCATACGGCTATAGTACTTTCTTGGGTCCTTTCTATTTCTCTTAGGCGTTTGTAAATTTCAATTCCAATTCCGTCAATATCAGCAACTATACAACGTAATGGACTTCTCCTATTGAACATGAATCTTTCGAATTCTTTTCTACATTCTTCTGTAGATTTGAGACATTTTAGAGGCGAAAGAATATTATCCAGATCTTTCAAAGTATTAAAGAATATTGAATATTCCGTATGAAATCCAATGCCAAAAGGCCAAGTCACATCAAGGTAACTTGTTCCATCTAATATTCGTATTGTTAAAGGCAAACCAGTCTCTATATCCACAGAATGTTGTTTCCATCTAAACGTCATTATGTCTCCTCTAAGGCACGAAAACGTAAAACTAACTTCAAAAATTGATCTTTCGGTAGACAATACGTTCTTTTAAAGTTGTTCTTTGATATATGGTTCGTGTGTTTCTTAAAAGATAATTTCTGTTTCCTGACTACTGATCGCTGTTTACTGTCTTCGCTTGCAGTTGTACACATAATCATGGCAATTCCGCTGCAAATAATTCTGGTTACTTGCGCATTTTTGTCTGTTCAGTTGAGAAGATAACACTGCAGCGTAGAGGAACGAAACAATGCACAACCTATTTAATTCCACTTAACAATTCCTTTCATGGTGAAGCAGATGATGTTAAAGTCAAAAATCGAGATTATTGCTCGAGCATTATATTTTTCTCATAAATAACTGTCGAAACTTTCCTAAGAATAATTACTGTAAGTAATTTTGTCGACCTATCTGAATTCAAAAAAATCAATCTCCATAAAAACGGGGATTTCTTAGAATGGATTTGGACTGGAAATTTGAAAATTTGTTAATCAACAAATCAGCAAATCAATTTACGTACAAGAAAATCCCTGAGGTGCAGATTTGTGTGGAATAAGTTCGAATGTATGTGTAATAGTAGGTTTTCTACACCACCGGATGATCGTATCTTGGCATAAACCTAGCTGAGGACGAGCACAGATAGCTCTGATTGTCGCTGTTTGGATGACGGTCCGAGCAAGGATCGTGGCGGAAACAATTGATGTTTATTGTTTAATATATACTTCTTTTTTTCACTCATAGTCTATGACTCTCTTTCTAGTTGTTCTTCACTCCTCTATTTCCGCACATAACTCTTTTTCTGGTAAACTTCTTCAAACGTCCTAGGTGCCGCTGCAGACGCATGTGTGACACTATTGAGGCAACAGCATAACGACACTACTTAACCAACCTTTACATGCTCAGTTTTTCGGTCCCAATATGCCGTTCCCTTTCACGTTAAGCCCTCCGCAATCTTCGTGCATTATTTTATCGATAATAATGCATGTTGTTATGACGGTTTCCATCCGCTTCCTCCACCATATTCAAACGTTCATCGCTATGACTTTCCATTTTCATTTCATCAAACCTCATTCCCTCTGACGTCCATATGCACACTTTCATGTATTGGCACCATCATCTTTTCCTTCCTTTGGGAATCGGGCGCTGTGGACTTGTATATTTCATCATGGATATATTCCATTCTCCAGCCAGTATGTTTTTCTTCTCGACACTCCGTACATTTTTTACTCGACTAGACGTAGTTCCTTCGCCTTTCCAATATTACTTAATAACGGGGACGACTCCAAAACATGATGTCACCGACCGATCTCGGAACCCTAAAAACCATACGCATATCCATAGCCACTGATCTGCTATTAGTGGGTTTTGGCAAACACCGAACATTACCTTTTTCGGTAAAAGTTCTGTACAGTGCACCAAATTGCAGATTGTACCGAAAAATGGGAAGCGAAAATCCGGTAGAATGGCCATCCTACCGAATCGGTTTTTTGGTAAGAAATGACATTACAGTTCGCAATTTTTTGTCTGAACTTTACACGGGAACAATTTTTATTTTTTGTTATACCTGTTGAGCGGCGACCTCATGACTTGACAAGAAATTATAGTTTCCAAAATTTTGACACTTTGTTTCAATCACGTGGATGAATAAAAAAGGGCCAAATTTGATCAACTGCGCAACAGAGACAAGCGACGACGTTGTGCGCAGGAGTGTGTGTTCATACTCATAAATAAAAAAAAGTTATTTCGTCGTCAGTTGAAGGGCACGTGTTTTCAAGCTTATAAAACAAACTTTTCCACTATTTTTAGTTGCTCCGAAAGAACAACTGTACAATTGAGGAAACAATGTTACATTGACACGTTTCGGATATTGTTTAAAAAGTTGACTGAAGGTTGGGGATGAAAGAGAACTGATTACTTGCGGACAAATGACAAAGGAAAGAAAACACAGAGACGTAGACTGAGACAGAGTTGAGAAGGCAACTGACTTTATGAAGAACAGAGACTAACTGGTTATCTTTTCATGTCCATCATCCGCTATTCGGATGATAGTGAGTACTTAAATACCCATAAACGGACAAAGAGCAGATCACGAAACAGGAATGTAAAATGAAAGACAATTCACTCTCTATCATTCTCACATGATATATGTGGCAATTGCCCACACGTGTACATGACAGAACATGTCAGAATGACTTGGATGCAATCTGATAGAGACAGTAGGTGGACAATTCATTCGTAAAGTAAATGACAGTCAGCTGACGAGAACTGTAAATAATACAGTATAAATCTCAAATAGACGAGAAACAGAATGAGACAATAATATTCATTATAACCATACATTTCACAATTGTTGCCTCGTACAGAAGAAAAAACATTTCTGCCAAAACAGAACAAAAAAAATGGGTTCATTACAATTTCGGATGGTGTATTCTACCGAAAACCTACCTTGTGGTACTTGCCAAATCCCACTATTGCCTCAAGTATCACTACTTCGTGCCCTTTATTTCCCTATTATATTCCATTCCAGCCCACCTTCTGGTTCTTTCATTGTAATATACATCAATCCATACTATCAAGAACATCAAACATCACGGTCTTGATAGTATGGATTTCTATGCATGATGCCTAACATACCCCAACACCTCGAATTTTCAAGAAATTTTTATTTTCCGTGTCATTCGGCGATCGAAGATATATATTATTTCATACCATCATAGAACTTTTACAGGCACTGCGTCTGTCTTTCATACGAACAAATGCATGGACCTGATGAGAGTATATGGGATTCGCCAGAATTCGAAGAGATTCTGTCACCTTTTGATACGTAGACAAACAAAGGCTTCTTGTGCGGTCACGTCCCTGTTGGATGTATAACATGGCGTAGAATACATAGGTTGTAAATTCGATGACGAAATAGACGAAATCATATTATGAATATTTCATCATCGCATAACGGGGTTGAAGTGAAAACTGGTCAACAAGGAATTCAGCGGCTTGGTTTCCTTTTCTGTTAATATTGGGGCATTTTCCAGGAAAGGAAGCAGCGCGGTTGGATTCGTCATCCATCTTTACTTTCTTTTGAAGCAGGTCGTGTACACAATTACATGTATGCAGAAAGGTTTTTAAATGTTTGGGTAGTACTTTTGGCCACGTCTTCTACTTTGATATAAAAATAGTTTTGGATGGATGAAGTTTCAGTATATGGGAACATATTTTGTAATTTTATAGTGGTAAAAGACAAGATTTGACTGAAGTCAGTTCTTCTTCTAAGTGTTTAGATCTCTATAGCATACCCTATGTTTAATTCTAATTAAATGTTAGAAATAGACGAAAAATTGAAAATCTACTGAACATAACATATATCCTATTCTTTACGATTTCAATAAAAATGCGTAACCAAATCGGCCTATTTACCTCACAATTGGACCTATATTGTGCCCTATTCCAGCCTATATCATTACATAACCGTAAATTAAATGGGTGCGTTTGTTCCCGCCACTTTGCGCAAGACCCGAACCGGTACAGTTTTTTCAACAGATAATTCCAACGTGCAGACCTGCACCTACGGTACGTCTAACATAATTCAACCTCTCCCACTACTCCACCTGTCTCCGTTCCTTCCCATCAGCTCAACCTCTCTCAATATTCCACCAGTCGCCGTTCCTCCGCATCCGACCTGACCCGGTCGAAATCATCCCTCTCCCACCTCACCATCTGACAACACTTCTACTCGCCACATCATGGGCCGGTGTCAAATCTTGACACATATAAGATAACTGATTGTTATAATGTGTGTGGATTTTGTTAATAGAAGAACCCGTCACCGGAACATACCATAATTCCAAGGTTCTTCGAAACTATACACCGTCGCTTTGTCGAGAAAGTTCCACCGATCTCTATTTTTTGAGATGGACATTACGACTTTAGTTCTGTCGACAACATGTAACGAATATATATTCGCCTATGTACAGAAGTTCGGTATCGCACTTAGCAAGTTGTGCGCGTGCAAGCAAACTGGGTGAATGGGGATGGCATTATTTTGATGGCAGTGGCCACTCACATGGGTAAAGCTACTACGGTTACTACTACAGAATGAAATACCACTACAAGGAGAACTTGTGTACCTTCAACGCTTGTAAAGTGTCGCACATACATTCTAAATGGTCAATTATTGTTACAACGGACCCAACAGCTACAACATCTTCATTAGAAACTGGGTATGTGGTTGAGTACCTACCGTTTTCATGGAAGATACTATCTCTCTTGTGCTTTCCCTCCGTAGTACGGAGGTAAAACACAAGATATGATGCAGTGGTTGACTGAGGCTCAAAATCGCATGAACAGTTTGGGAAAATTACGATGAATGCAAAATAATGCGACAAGAGAGCTGCTAACTCAATCGGTACGATGTATAGCGTATTTAGGAAAGTGGCAGTCCGCCACGCTAAAATAAAAAGAAGGGTCAGGATCTCAGAAACAGTGGCCATTTTCGCGGCTTTGTGGCATACATACCCTTTTGCAAGCTCTTAATAAATGATACATGGCATATAAAGAGGCATCGTCTGCTCTTTTTTTGGAAAATTACACGATCAGTAGGGAGTATAATGGTAAATAGACATATTCAGTGGGGAAGAGTTTGGAAATCGACAAATTCAGGAGGGAGATACTTTCATATCGACACTTTCGGGACGGAGCTGACCTAAAATGTGTATGAAATAGTACAGAGGAATTATAAAGTGCCAAGAATGGTGGGGAGGTAAGAAAAAACAGTGGGGATATGCACGAAAATCGAAGTTTTAATAGGGAGGATATGTGATGATGATGAAAATCACGTATTGGATTCGTTTCTTTGGGCGAGCTCACACAATGCTGCATTGTGTCCTTTCGCACCACATAAAGAACATGAGTATATCTTTTTTCTGTAGATCTGGACCACGTTCAAACCATGAACGTTTGCGGGTACTTTCGTTCTTGGATGGACGACCTCGATTAGGGGGTATAGCTACACGTATGTTTACAGTTTTCCTGGTAGTGACCAAATGAGCGGCTTCCAACAGAACATTATCGACGTCCTTTTGTAAAGGAAGTATGAACGGAACTCCATCATTTCGTTTTCTCCAGGATGAGATGAGGTGCCGTTCTGCAATATAGTTATATATATATTCATCGATCCATTTTTCTCGGAAAGAACGGCAATTTCATGGTAACAAGGAAACCCAGTACCATCGGAAGAAAATGCACAGTATAGTACTGATCCGATACCGCACGGTTTAACTGTTCGTTGGTTTAGTTGGATCAATCTTGCTCTCAACTGTGGCCTCCACTACATCTGTTTCAGAGACATATGAAACAGAACGCTGGTAGTCTCTGGATTTTGTTATGAGGCTCGCAACATGTTGTTCAATCTTTGGTGGGACTGGATTCGTACATAATGTTGCAGAATTTTGGCGCTTTAAATATGCATTTCACTGCATATTTACAACAGTGTCCAAAAAATTTTGTTGTTGTTCCACGGATCATATGTAGTTCTTTAGAAACGCATTCATATGTCTCTATGTCCCTTGTGATGTAAATAAAAGATCTTTGAATGATTAATAAGCTCTGTGAACTTCTGATTCCTTATACTTTCCTAGGTAGGCACGCTGTCTTTCTCCATATTTTTGTCTTACTTGTTCAATTTTTTCAACACTTGGAGCACGAACAGCACTTTCATAAATATCTAAAACATTTAATTTCTCCGCTCCAAGCTGGGGACTCATGTTTTAGCATGGATCATACCCATGAATATCTTAACCTGACTCATCGTCGACCGGTAACTACTGTCGATGCGTCTTCTTGGTCGACGATTTTAGTACGTCTTTCTACGTCACATCCAACCACATTATGAAGCGCCCCGAAAACAATACCCCAAGTTTCTTCACAGTTGCAATAGAGAGATAGAACAGAATTGGAATCAGATGATGGTTTTCATCGTAAGCCATCACCACGAAAATTGTTCTATAAGATTGAAGCCCAAGACCCTTGCAATCTGCAGTAGCCGTCATTCGACCAAGCTTACAAAACTGTTCGGCTATAGTTGATATAAAAAGGAATCCACTGTAGTAAGTGGTTCCATCTTTT
Source organism: Odonthalia washingtoniensis (assembly GCA_032358235.1). Taxonomy (NCBI): domain Eukaryota; phylum Rhodophyta; class Florideophyceae; order Ceramiales; family Rhodomelaceae; genus Odonthalia; species Odonthalia washingtoniensis. The sequence goes on from JAULBU010065912.1 coordinate 20,315, forward strand.
ATGCCAGAAACATTGACCACATCAGTGCTGAAAATCGCATCTTTTTCAATGAATCCATCCTTTTTTCGTTGATTGAATATGAAGCGGCCTGCTTTGTTTCTGATGTTTTCATCTACAACCCCGAGCATAAAAAATTTAAACTGTTTGTTCAACATTACGTAGTAGTCCCGCATAACCTTCCATTGGTGCCATTTCCTCATCTCTTGTACTTTGCATCAATTCTAACAGCTTTTTTCACATGTTTGTTAATCGTCGTATATTGGATTGTCGGCTGTATATACCCTTTTCTTTGACCAATTCTTCAACCTTTTTCGAGGAAAAAGACGAGTTTCGTACAAATTTCGCCACGGCACATCTTGCTACCTGTTTCGCTGTTTATACAGGTATACAAAACCTCTCCTCACCACTCACATTATTTCAGTCGAAATCCTCCGTAGCATTTACCCCTGCTGGACAACTATCTCTGTGAGAAATAAACTGATTAGGTTTCCAAATTCCTGGTGATGTCAACATTTCAAACAGAATAATAATTTGATATAGCTTCAATTTACAGGTTCACGACACTATTTCAGCAGTCTGATGGACCTCGATTCCTTTATGGACTGCCACATATGCATTATATTCTCTGCAGAATCTTTCAAATTTCCACCGTACGGGAAGATATGTGTCAATAATATTTTTAATATACATCGCTGCGATATGTTTCTAAGACTTTGATTCCAACTTCTCAATTTCAAGATCCTTTCTTGCTCTTTTTTAACCTTCGTCTATATCTCCTATTTTCAAGACAATTTAGTCGCCTTTTTCGTTGTGAAGTCTATTCTTGTCAGTAAAATGTATCACAGTCGTTATTTAAATCTACCTCTTCTACAACAAAAGCAGTAGCCCCCTCCACAAATTGTAATGGGTTCCCTCTGATTGGTACTTCTCCCAAACTCCATCATTGTCTCACTATCACTGCTATCATTCATAAAAATTGTCTCCCCACACTAACTACCAGTCGGTACATTCTACGTAACTCCACCATCGACGGAGTCGTCAAAATAGTGATAATTTTCAGTTTACTTCCCACATTCCTTCTGTGTCGATTTTGTAGATTGTGCCGGTTGTTTCCAATTTTGTTGGTTGTGTGGATTCTGTTTCTTCACTTGAATAGGCTTCTGGAACATGAAAACCATCGAAATTACCCAAGTTTCCGAATTTGAAACATAAGTTTGGGCGATAACAATTTGAATTGGTCAGGAATTTGAAATATCAGCAGCCTCTTGCGCTTATGATTCTTCTATGTCATGAGCAGATGATACGACTTGTAAGAGACTGCTGCTTCTTTTTCTTTTTTTCGTTTCCTGAGACTTTATTGGGATGTATGAGTAAAGACAGCAACTTGTCTTTACCTTTCTCAGTTGAATAAAGGTCGTGGTTTTTCCATAGTTTGATTTGTCCTCATCCCCAATTCTGAACACGTCCGTAAGACATTGGCGCGGTCTTTATCTTTTCGAGGGCTTGCAGAACAAGGGAGGTAGTGTTCATTTTTTGATGGGAGTAATTGTAGTTTACTTTTGCTGTTGTAAGTTCCGGGTAGGGTAGGGATTGGTAACAAGGGACCAACACCACGCATCATCATGGAACAAAATACAGCACAAACATTTATTGAATATATTATTTTAGGAAGAAAAAGCAGTAAACGGAGAGGTTCCCCACTCAGTGATTTCGCGACACGGATATTTTCTCCGTGCCGGAAGTGTAGATTTGAAAGCAAATCTCGCCGTACTACATTTGTCGAATTCCAATTTTTACTCCTTCCAGTAAGTAAGTAAGGAATATTGATGAGCTACAGTAGGCATAATAATATTATAAAGATTGGGATGGGGAGTTAAAAGTGCTGTATGAGGTATGTGGATGCCGGAGGACGACACGATGGAGGTGAGGTTGGTGAGGTAATTGACATTACAGTAATAAGAGGTAAGGTATTATTGAGAGGTTATTTTGAAAGTGTGGCATTATTAAAATATTAAAATATTAAAATATGAAAAATTTTATTATTTTATTAATGGCTTTTTAAAGGAAAGAAAGGACATCATTATTGTGGGGTTGTTATCGTTGTTGTTGTTGTTGTTGTTGTGTTGGCGTAGTAAAAATTAAAAATAAAAGTTATTAATAAGTTGTTTTGTGACGATGCGTATGCGTATGCGATTTGCAATGAGAATTGTTTTGGTTGAAAAGTAAAAAGCATTATATATTATTGTTGGACGGCATTGTTGTTGTTGGTGGCGTGGTTGGTGGTGTTTTGGCGTTGTTATATATATATATATATAATAATAGTGAAAAGACAGTTGGCGAATGCGTGTGTTTTCGATATTGTTTCCAAATGGGCTACTGCACAATCGGGCGCACTTGTTTGACGTTAACTTGCGCAACATGACTTTTGCAGTGCTTTGGATGTTGGTTTTTCCACTGCTTACAACAACACACGAACGCCCCATGTTTTGCAAAAAAATAAAATATTAATCATGAAAACAAAGCTTTTTTTCTTTCCTTTTTCAGCGCAGAAATTCACTATTTTTATCTATATTTATAAGTATTATTTAGTATGCCGGCACGGCACAAGGCACAAGGCACAAGGCACAAGGCACAAGGAACAATAATAATAATAATAATAATAATAATAATAATAATACAACAACAACAACGACAACGTTTTTCTCTCAAAATCCCAAAAAACAGATAACCACGGTTCATGGAATTCCGAGGGGCGGGGGGGTTGCGAAAACGTCACGGTGAAACGTTTTGGTTTGAGCGACGACGACGACGACGACGACGGTACAATGTGGGCGGTATATGTAAGATATATCATAATATTATATATATATATACATGTTGGGAAATAGAGAAGACTTGAGGAGGAGACGGTGCGGGTACAATATAATATATAGGTAGAGGTTGAGGTTGAGGTGGTGGTTGGAATTTTCAAAAATTCAAAAATGTGAACTTTCAAAAATTCAAAAACGATTGCTCTGAAGGCTTGTGAAGGATGTTCGTGCAAAGCAAGTGTAAGGCAACGTTTGGTGATTATGTTTTTTTTTTATATTTGTGGGTTTTGGCGTACAGTGTAGTGTAGTGTAGTGTAGTGTAGTGTAGTAATGAAAATGAAAATTAGAAGAGTGAACAATCAAAAAATCAAAAAATCAAAAAAAATATATAAAAACTAAAAAATATAAAGTCAAAACATATAAAGTGGAAACATATAAATATCATAATATATATATATATATATATGTAAACGTAATGATTTGGAAACCTGGGCGTTACATTAAGTACACCGCGACACAATTCCTTCGCCCCTCTTACCAACCCGTCATTTACACAACGGCGGCATCCAACCTGTTAAGCTTCAATCGCTCCAAACAAATCCCGACACTACTCCCTTTTTTCTTCATTTCTTCCCAGTAGCCGTTACAATCGCACCTTAGCCTCGTTTCTTCTTTCCTTCATTCTCTTTCCTTTCTATACTTTTTTCCTGTTCTTTTTTTTTTTATCCTTTTCTTTGTAATCATTTGCATTTCTTCTTTTTCATTGAATTTCGTTATCCGAGTTGTTCGGTGTTGCATCTGTTCAGGGGTGCTTCAGTTGCTGCCGCTTCCCTTACTGTTCGTGCTGCTGCCTCCGCTTCCGACGCTCCCTTAGTTCAGAAGCGAGTCAATCGTGATCACACTCCGCGGTGAGTGAGTACAAGGGACAACGCAAGACCCGACTTGTCGTGCGTCCCGGCTAAACTGGAACAGACCGCCGTCCTCACACAGAGAGCTGTCACGATCGAAAGAGTGACGCCTCTTCTTGATTTTCGCCCGGTGCTCCGCGGCGCACCGTTGCTTCGCGTCCCGCTCCATCATTCGCTTCTTCCTGTGCGCCAGCCCACCGACAGTCCGCGCACACCTCGACGAGCAGAACCGCCCAGCACCAAATGACCCATCATGTGTTGTCGTGCACGTCTCGCACCATTTCTTGTACAGCGCCGATGACGCAGACGTCCTCGGCAGGATCCGGATAAACCCTTGATGGTTACCCATCGCAAACATTTCGGGCGAGTAAGGTGCGTAGCACCCGTCCCCCGCCGCCACTGCTGCAGGCGTCGCCATGTCGTGTTGTTGCTGATGTTGCTGAGGGTGTTGCGAGAGTTGCTGTTGTTGTTGTTGGGGGTGTTGCTGCTGTTGGGGCTGTTGATGTTGCTATTGTTGGTGGTGGTAGTAGGAAGGGATGGCAGAGGAAGGCGATGATGCTTGGGAGATGGAGGATAAAGTAGGGGTGGGGCGGGTGATGGATGAGGTGGCTGTGGTGTCGAAACTTGCCGGGGAGGGGGAAGGGGAGGAGGTGGAGGTTGAGGGCAGTGGCGGAGAGGAGAGGGACGGAAGTGAGAAGGAGGGCAATGGGGGGAAGGAGGGTAACGAGGGCAACGAGGGTAAGGCGGGTAAGGATGGCAGCGATGGAGCAGCGGTGGCGGTGGTGTGGTGTTGTTGGATCATGATGTGATGGAGTGAGTTGGGGAGGGGAGTAGGAGGGGAGTAGGAGGGGAGTAGGAGGGGAGTAGGAGGAGTAGGAGGGGAGTGGGATGGAGGGAGGTGAGTGGGAGGAGTGGTGGGAGTGAGAGCGTTGCGGTTGGGGAAGAAATATGAAATATAAAAAAATATATCAGTGGCATATATATATATATATTTATATATATTTATATATTTATATATATTTATATATATTTATATATATTTATATATATTTATACATATTATATTATAATCATAAATGGCGGTTTGAATGGAATGGTACATCCTTTGTTTTCTGAGGGGGTTGCATTGTACACGTGTGTCGAGGATGTTTTTCGTACTGTATATATAACGTTTTTGGGCGTTCCGTACGTCGCTCCCTCATACACACGCGACTACGAGCTGTACAGTACATGCGTGACTGTACATGGCGACATCGGGAAGGCATAGCGAACACAAACGTCCGCGTGCGGAGGTTCAATCAAATGTCATGCACCAGCGAATGCTTGGCCGTGGACCGGCGTGGGGTCCGTGCGAATCAAGTGCGAATCAAGTGCGAATCAAGTGCGAATCAAGTGCGAATCAACCGAACGACCCAATGTCACCCCCGTCACTTAACCGCATGCAATGCAATTGGAAAAAGCAAGCAGCACAACAACGCCCGAACAACCGCGAACAACCGCGCACAACAGTGAGCAACCCGCCAACCAATCCTCCACCACCTCCACCACCTCCACCACCGACCAACTAACCTACCTACCTACCTACCTACCTCACCAAACAAACGGTTGAGTGAATTAGTGAACGTGCAACATCGTGCGTCAGAAACGTTTCGGTTCCGTTTCCGCGCCCTCTATGACCCAGTCCCGCCCATCTAAAAATACCTCCCCCCTTAAAAACACACCACAACACACACCACCACAACCTGACCAAACCTTTGCTCTACACGTTCCTTCCCCATACATACATTCTCATTTGTCAATCCCACCCATTCAATTTCTCTCGCCAACCAAACCGTCTCTCTCTCGCCATTTTTTTTTTTTTTTTTTTTTTTTTTTTCTTTTTCCCGCATTATTTTCTCTACACCTCTCGTCACTCGCTCACTGACCACGCCCCCCTTGTCTAAATTGTCGACAATAATAATATTAAATAAAAATACCAACGAAACTACCATGAAAGCAATAATAAGAATGCATGACCGCAGAAGCAGAAACAAAGAACAAAAATGATCCGTAAAATGTAATTTTTTTTTAAATCATTTTAAAAAAAAAATTGAAATTGGCGAGGCCGCCAGGTGTAATTCCGTGTGTTCGTTTGCTGAACGTGAACGTGAACGTGAACGTTGCAGCAAAAAAGCCGTTTGGTTTTCACTTTCCCAATGTCTATAAAAAGACAAGGCACACACACCAATTACGTAACAACCAAGTTGCTTATTTATTTATTTGTTCAAATAATCATTTCTAAAACTGTAAATCACCATCTCGTCCTCACCGGCCCCCATTTTTAATTTCAAATATATATATAAATAAATATATATATATATTCTTTCTTTTCTTTTTTTATATAAATATATATATATATATATATATATATATATATATATACAATTCGTCCTTCCGTCCCAACTCACTCTCACACCCACTCTTCACTCTGCATTCTGCACTCTCACTCTCACTTCTCACTTCTCACTTCTCACTTCTCACTCTCAACTAAAACTAAAAATCAGGGCGCAAAACTGTGTGTTAACAAACCCCCCCCCCCAAATTCCAATTCTATTTTCGTAACCCTCCCAAACAATTCAATCATGCCTGTCGACCGTTGGTGTCGTCAAAGGGTGACGAGTTAGGGCGGCGTCAGCCGTACGGGTTGAATCTTTTTGCACAACGACTACAGTAGAGAAGACACTGCACACGTGTAGCAAAACCACTTGGAACAACACATTCCGCTTACGTCAATCCATGATTACGAATTCAACTATACACCAACCAACGAACAACATGACACTGAACTATATTAAAATCGAACAAGCAATGATTAGGTTATGGTTCTTGCTAAGGAGAGTCAAGGGAGTCGAATCACCCCCACATTTACATTTACATCATTTACATGTACATTTACATTTACGTTTTTATATTTACATTTTCATTGTTATTCGTGCTACTGCGAGTTGTCGTAAATTCAATATCATAAAAAAAAATTTCTTTAAATTTATTTCCCGTTTAATGTAATACATTAATATTCTTACCTAAAACTCTCAAATAATCAATTCCACAATTCTATTATTATTCAAAAAAGAATATTGTAATCTTACCCACTCACAATTGATATGTACTCACTTACACACCTGTTACCATTTCTTTTCGTCATGATTCTCGCTTACTTTATAATTAATTATGCATTTACAAACCATAAACGTAAAATAGAGCACTATTACACACCATCGGATTACCTCCGATGAACAAAGTGAACAAGGGGCATGAAAAACCCTCAATCTTTGATCATTTTTATAGTCCGGGTGGAGGAGGGTGAACGAATATGGGATTATGAAGCTTAAACATTGTAGTCCGTCGCAATTCCGAAACGTGTCTAATTTCATCCATATCCACGTCCTGGCTCTATTCAACACCGGACGTGCCAGAAGGGCAGAACAGAACAAACTGTACTCATTTCTTATCAACCTCTAAATAGTAACGAAAGCTGCCTCATCGCACTTCGTTGGGTACGTGTTTTCTATAAAGACATCTAATTTTGAAAGATTGATTACGGGATACATTAAGATGCTTGAGAGCTGTGTTTTTGAGATGAAGGCAGTAGAAATCGCTATAAACTACAATATGAAGGAGTTTCGAAGAAAAGAAACCATTGTTTTATATTACTTGGAAGCTACTAATGTAACATTGTAACAAGAAATGTGACCAAACGAGAAATTTGAAAGAATCTAAAAACTAGAACGCTGTGAACGAATCGTCAAAATATGATGCATTTTTATTGAAGGTGGGAGGGAATCTATTATGGAGCTTAAACATTGCAGTCCATTGTAATCACGAAACTTTTCTAATTTCATCCATATCAATGTGCTGACTCAATGGAATACCGGCTTTGTAAGAAGCACTAACCAGAAGACTAGTGAGATATCCCTTATGTAGCTCTCAGTATTAATGCAAGATGGAACATTAGGAAGGTGTTTCATATAATGAGCTCCACATTTTGAAAGATTGATAATGGGATATATTAAGATGCTTGTCAGCTATGTTTATGAGATGAATTTTGTAGATGTAGATATAAACTACAATATGAATGAGTATCAAAAAATCAAAACTGAATTTGACAACTTTTGATATTGTTTAGAAGTCAGTGAAATCATATGCCAAGACAAATGTGAGCAAACAAGAATTTGAAAGATACTAACAAGCAGAAGGGGCAGAATAATCTTCAAAATTTGATGCATTTTATAGTCCAGTTCAAGTATATGGGATTATGGAGCTGAAACATTGTATACGGTTGAAATTCCGAAATATGTACGACTTCATCCAGATCCATGTTCTAACTCAATATATGCAGTTCGTAAAAGAATGTCAGAACAGAAGATAATCGATTCATTTCTTATCAAACTCTAAGAAAACATGAAAGTTGGTGCATAGCACTTGATGAAGTAGGTGTTGGCTCTTGAGACCCTAAAATTTAAAAGGTTGATTATGAGATACATTAAGATGATTGAGAGCTATGTTTGTGAGATGAATGTTGTAGGTATGGATATCAACTTCAATATGAACGATTTTTGAGGAAACAAAGCCGTTTCAAACAACTTTGAATATTATTTGGAAGCACCTGATGCTTCAATTCAACAGGAACAGTGACCAAACAAGAATTTTAAATGATCTAAACAGTGGAAGGAGGTAATTAATCGCCACTATTTAATTCAATTGATGTTCCAGGTGGAGTAGAATCGTTTATGAAGCTTAAAATAGTTAGTCTGTTGCAATTCCAGATTGTGTGTAATTCTATTCACATCGATGTTCTGACGAAATGTAATAGAGTCCGAGCCAGATATCAAAGAATGCAAGGAACAATTTTCTTATGAAGCTCTTATAAATATTTAATGTACACAGTAATAATGCAAGGTGGAGCAAGGGACTTGGTTGTGAAGGTGTTTCGTATTCAGAGACCTACTTTTTAAATATTGATTATGGGATACATTGAGATGGTTGAGAGTTATGTTTATGAGAAGAATTTTATATATTTTGATAAAATCTAAACTATGAAGTAAACTGGAAAAATGTATCCGTTTTAGACAACTTTGAATATTCTTTGGAAGTAAGTGATGTGACATTTCAAGGGTAGAAAGGAAAAACGAGAGTACGAAAAAGAGAAACTGCGGAAGGGGGTAAGTAGTCCGTTACAATTTCAAAACGGGATTAAGTTAATCTGTACCATAGATAGTATCCATTTCCTGACTCAATTTAACACCGACAGTGGAAAAATGACAGACCAGAATACGGGAGATTGTTTCCATATAAAGTGCTCATTACTAACAAGAGGTGTAGTATTACAATTGGTTGTGAAGGTGTAGGGTCTTAAGAGCCATAATTTTGAAATATTGATTATGATGTACAATTTTTATGAGCTGATGTTTGTAGATATTGATACAAACTACTATATGATTGGGTTGCGAAGAAGCAAAACAATTTTCAACGACTTTTAATATTCTTTGGAAGCAACTGATGAAACATTTCAACAGTAAAAGTGTCCAAACGACAATATTTAAGAATCAAAAATGAAGAGGGGGTGAATAATCCTCAATATCTGATGCATTTATTGGTCTAGATGGAGGGGCATAGATAATAGAATTATGAATCATCAACGGTGTAATATAATCCATGTCCATGTACTCAATCAATTTAATACCAGTGGTAAAAGAAATATGTGCACTTAAACACGGTATTGTTATATGATGAAAGTCTCGGTAATATCGCAATATGGATTGTTGACGTAATGTGATATATGCACAGTGATATTAATGTCAAAGTGAAGCGATTCAAATAAGCGCGGGTAAACAGCAGGGGTAACTATGACTCCTAAGGTAGCCAAAGGCCTCTTTATCTAATTAGTGACGGGCATTAATCGATTATAGAGATTCCTAGTGTCATTATGCTTGTAACGAAACCACATCCGGGTAAACGGGCCCGTAAAACACTCGGCGGGTAGAGAAGACCCTGTTGAAGTTGAATCTATTCTTATGCTGTGAAGTGGGTTAGACGGTGTAGAATAGGAGGGATAGCTAGCTAAACCGTGAAATAACTCTACTTCTAATCCAGCCTTACCTACCAGGTTGGAATGAGGTTGGTTTTTTGAACTTTTTTTTTAGATCCAACGTCCTCCTTTTTTGGGGGACGGATCACAGCCTGTGCCAGGTTTAGGAGGAGTTTTTTCGTAAAGCGACACATATTCTACAGTACAACGAAGGTGTCCCAAGATGTTCTCAGTGAGAAAATAATTAGAACGTAGTGCAGAAGGGTAAGGACTCATTTTTACTCCAAAACATCAATGCCTAAAAAATGTATAATAATTAAATCAAATGTTTTAAATTTCATATTGTAGGCCTTTTAAAATTGTTTACATATGTATTCAGGTGCTTAAATTCTTGTTTGTTTCATTTCTTTTCCATGTATTAAAATTGAATGGAACGTGTGATCTTTTCTCTAAAATATCCGTACATCTCCTTCCATTGTCGCCAATTGCATGGCCCGTGATCATTTCATATGACAAAGAAAATCCTTCAACATGGCTTAATAGTAATAAATCTGTGTCTTCCGTTTATAAATTGATGATTATTTCACCGCCATAGGAATATTTTGTGCATCAATGGAAGATTTTGAAATACTTTCAAGCGTAAGATTTCTTGCTACTATTTTGCAAAGGAAGCTGATGGAAATTTAGTATCATATGCTTAAGATATTCCCATAAAATGTTTCACAATTCCGAAGCAGTTTTTTCATATACAAAATCCAGCTGCTGATTGATAATAATATATATTCAAAGTAGGCAACCAGGTTTCATTTCATTTCCCCCCCTTTATATACCGTCAACGGTATATTTTAAGATTAAGGATATCCCTAATTCGCCACGTAGCGTAGGAAATGACTTGCTTGTTGTAATAATAAATTACATGAATGTAAAGGATATGTTTCGTACGTCTGGACGCAAGTTGAAATAGGGAAATCGAACTTACGATTCTGTACAAAGTAGGGTTTTACTTGGGGCGAATTAATGTTGCATGTTAAGTGGAAAATACGGCCTTTTCCAACTTGAAACATGGACAAAAACACAACTACAACCACAACGGAAGGTATGGCAGCAGTCATACCGCCAATGGCGGAACCTTCATCAACTGTAGCTGGTAGACGTGGTGGGCGGGGAGGTAGAGGCGGTCGTGACAATCGTGGAAGACGGGGAAGGGGGTACGAGGGAGCAAGGATTGAAAGGTGCGACCGAGTTTGTGCTGAGAAGTATCTAATGGAAGCTACAAAAGGGTGGGGTGTTAGGAATGCTGCTATTGTAGATAGTAGATTCATATCGGAGGCTATTTTTCTATGAAAAAGCTGGATGAAAGAGGAAGATCATATTGTGGTACTGTTTTGAGGCAGTTTGGGCTGCAACGCGAGGCACAAGTTCTACCTGCAGGTCGTCTATGATTTTTCGTTGCTTTTCCCAGACCCAACGTTAAAACAAATAAAGCAGTGGCTCAATCAACTTATTTCCATTACGAAATTAGAACATCCTGTAGTTAGACAATCTGATTTGTACCACTTTATGTCGATTCTACTTATGACAAATCAATTTGTATTTAGTACAGAACAGGAAATACGTATTGCAATTGACCTGGGCCTGGAACCTCCTACTCTGCAGAGGTATAGATTTATGCTAACAAACCTTCCTTCCTGCTCACCCATCCAATCAATTTGCAACGACAGTGCTTCATGGCTCAGTCAGCGAGACCACACACAACAATTGACAGAATTTGAAGCTTTGGATTTTTCATCTTTCCGGCGCATATTTCTGGACCCAGTACATCAAAACGTCACACTGGATGATGGCCTGTATGGAAAAAGGGCATCAGATAATCAGGTGAAATCCTTGAGTGCTATAAAGGCCGACCGGGAAGGTCACTAAGCCGATTTCATAGCCGATGCACTTTTTTGTGCCACTCTCGCAATCAGATTTAGATGACGTGGTGAACCTCAACTGGAATCTATTCGCAAGATTTTTGACTTCTTACTGGAGAGAAGAGGGGAACAAAGTCTATTTGGACACGTAGTAACCGTATACAGAGAATATGCGAAGCCAGATGCGGTGGATTACTTCAGAATCAGAGATCTTTGATGCATATTCATAATGCCTCAGCATATCATTCGTTACCACCCATACGTAGCGGCATCGAGCCTAAATGTGGGCAGAGAAGATGAAATAGCAGAGTATGAGGAGCAGATCGAAAATTTGGAGGAAGAAAGATGTAAAGTAGGGGAAGAAGTAGTACCGGTAGTACCGGTAGTACCGGTAGATAATGTGACAGTGACGGTGGACTCGGAAGAACGAAGGCTACAAGCATCTTTGGAAAGTTTCATTATTCAAGACGAAGCTGACTTCTGTTCTGCATATTTTTGGGCTTTGAAGTCCAGGTCTGGAATAGATTCATCACTCGTTGTGGTTGCTCTACGGGAAAGTGGTAACGACAAGTTCTGCGATATTTTAAGATTTTGCTATAATCTCCCATCAAGAAGTTATAAATCCATTTCCGGATGGAGTTATTATGCAAAGGAATGTTCAACAAAACTGCGTGATTGAATATTTTCCAAGGTTGATCTAGTAGACTCTCAAGAAATTTTGATGAAGGGTGAACTGGAAAGAGAAATTAAAATGGCACGTTTCATGCTTACAATTGGGCAAAGGTGTGCTGATTGATTTATTCGTAGATTGTTTTGAACTACCGGTACTACTGGATGTGACATTCTAAGGACAGATGGAACTTTACGGTAACTTTTAAACATTTCTGAGTGTTTAAACTTGTCCCAAGACGATAAAGATGGACTGTATAAATAATTATCTCAGTCGTGGCTATCTCGTAGGCGAAGTACAGAAGCTATGATGAGGGGAACGGCTAATGAATATGCATGTTTGGGGGCGCTTAATTCAATTCCTTTCGTTCATTATATATTCTAATGTGATATGCCTGCTTCTGTTGACGACCCATATATTGACTGCAGTCCTGATTGAGTGGCCCTCATTAGAATGAGAGAAGCATGGCCATAATTTCAATTCGCTCCAATCCGTTCAATTAAAGCTTCACCCATTCGCGCTGACTATGAAGATGAAGAAGCAGATTTGGATTTATGCACAGTTGAAGTTTAAACCACGATTGCAAATTCTACTTTACGGGATTCAATTGGAAGAGCTCCTGCGGAGCTTCTACTATTTGAGTCATCTGATTCTTGTTTAATGAACTACGTTCCTGAAGAAAATTTCATACACGTTCTAATTCAATGTGTCGTCATAAATTTCAATTTTGGTCTTCACGTTTGTGCATCAGAAATAGGTTTACTTTTTACTGTTCTGATTTACTTTGATGGTGATGTACTTGAATTAGCTCGTTCGAAGCTTATCACATTGCTGAAAGAAGTTCTTGGTTGGACATATGTCATCTATGGTGATTATACACCACCTTGCCCTGATGTTGAGTTTTAGAGCAAGTTGGTTACCTGTTTAGGATTTTTGCGTTCATTGAACAAACATTTTGATTAACAAGGTCGACTCCCACCTGCAAAAGTGTTTAGACACGCATCATAGGCATACTACTTGAGGACTAAAGGAGGAGTATATGGGTCTATTCAGGCTAGAGCACAATATAGATCACCATCTTCCCATTTCGGATGGGATAGTAAACTTTTGGTACAAGTTCTGAAAAGCATTGAATTCAATTCATTTCTTGGATGTAGAATGGTGTAGCAACAAGATCTCATCGATTCCCCATAAATGTTCAAGTTTTTGATACCTACAGACACTCGCTAAACACTTTGCAATCATTAGGAGACTTTTTCTGTGAGCTGAGGAAGTAAATGCTCCAGTATGCAAAAACTACTAGAGACAACGAATTTACACGATCTTTTAGTGTTGATATGACAGACAGAGTCGACGCAACCGAAATTTCTAGACTTTCTGCACTCGTTCGAACAACAAAGAGAAGAAGTTTGATGTTTTTTCACGCAGATGAAGGTCTTTTTCTGCATCTGTCCACAACTAGAAGACATGAGCGAGCGCAATGTTCGTCTGAGAAGCACCAATTGTGTGCTCCGTGTGGACAGAAACAGAAACAGAATGGAGGTGGTTTCAGTCAGGGACATCGCTCAACCTCCTCCTGTGTTCTCTGTGACGTTTATCTATGCATCAGAGTGCACAAAGGGCACAGAGAGCGTTGTTGGAACATTCGGCATGCGCAGCGAACTTTACGGCCGTATCTTTACGATTGACCGCTTCGCTATGGGATGGAACAGGAAACGTTTAGCCGTATCATTTTGATTGTTCCCTTCCTTTTCCCCGGTTAAGATTGAGATTTCAAAAATGTGAGTTTTGTTGATTTTTTAATTAAAAAATCAATTAAACAAAATATACTGTATATTGTATATATGGTTTTTTGCATAAAATTTCGAGAGTGCACATTTCGTTATCAACCGCAATTGTCGTCCATATATCGTCGTAATGATACCAACGTTTTAAGTAGATATTTTTCGACCGTGTTAGACATGCTTCAAGGTAGCCCTCCACCTGATTTGAGAAAAATTGCTCTGCTACTTTCGAACTTCATGCAGATACAACATTATATACCGTATCCGGTACATTAAATAACAAGATTAGGGATATATCTATCACTTCTACAGCTCTGTGATGGACAATAAATACTTTTTTTTGGAACTTATGATTTGTAGCCACGGCAAAATTTATCACAGTTCCACCACATATTTATTAAAATATCCAATTTGTTTTAACTGATATATTTTATTGTGGTTTCTCTAGTTTGATTCATTTTTCTCAGAGCATGAAATTCTTTATTCACTTTAAATTGTCCATTTTTGTGCTCGTTTTATTTGAAATATGTGACGTTCATTTCTATACGTCAACTTTTTTGATCAACCTAATCTTCCTCAATTTAGTCTATCCTATAGGTAATTTTTCTTTCAAAATCATAATTTTTCTCTGTCTGAACGTTTCATATTATTTATCAATACACAAACACAGTACATTATGGCCCATGCTTTTATAGAGGAAACTATTTTTTTATGATATATTTATATTATGGTGTTTTGTCGATCATGCTGATTGTCATTAGATTCCAAGTGAATCAATTCATATGCCGCCTGTGTTATGTTTCATTGTCAGTGAGCGGTCGATAGCGTGACCATGCCGGTAAATGCATTATCCGTATGGGAAAAGTGAGAATTGACAGTAGTAGTGACACAGTGATGGTGGGGGGGCACGACTGCTTCACAATATTCTCAGCTGTGGTCATAATAATAAGACGAAAATGTGACTACAGTATTACTGTTCTATTAAATCAAGGCATGGGGTGAGATCATCTTAAGTTTGTGCACTCTTACATTAGGTGATAAGGTATTAATTAAACTGGAGCACAGCGGAATTTAAAATTTTGAATTTCATAATGTATGAACGTTATTCAATGACCCAATGATAAATTGAATTGAATAAAAATTGTATTTTGTCCTCTCTTCATTTATTGTCCTTTGTTTCATGCTTCATGCTTCGTAGGCATTGCTGAACTGCAGCACATTTATCAAACTTTGCCATGCACAACGTAGAGTGGAATATTTTGAAGTGTTGAAAACAGCATTATGTTCAGCGCAAACTATTGACGTTATGTGCACCTCAGATGGTTGGGCAGTTAGTGTCATTTAAAAATGGAAATCAAATTGTCATTCGTTCTGATATCAAGAACGTTGCACGTGGCATATGTGGCAAAACCTGTCTGATTATAATAATATTTGTAATTTTAATAAAAAAAGTAGGAATTCAAAACGACGGTTATTTCTCGGTTAAAATTACTGTTATTAATACTTTTATAATAATATAATTACTACATAAACATTAAAAAAAAAAAAGAATTTGGACTAGGGACGCTCGACATTACAGTGCATGGCAATGGTGGTTGATGATGAAGTGATCTAAAGATAAACAAATATATATATAATCCACATTGCTCCTTACGACTTACGCAAAAGGTGCTTGCTTACAGTTGCAATTCGATATTATTATCATGAAAAATGTGAGGGAATAATAATGAATGAGAAAAGTTGTGTCCATTGAGTTGTCCTGGCTCCACATGGTGGAGTTGAATTGTTGTGTAGTAGTGTAGTGTACGTACTTGTAGTAAGGGTTTTTTGATGAAGCTTCGAACTGGAACTGGGTTGGCAGCTTACACCTGTATGAGGATGGCAATGACCCACGTTGAGTGTTGAATTGTTGAACAATGTACGTGTAATGTGGGTGCTGCAGCAAAGAAAATGGAATTCGTCAGTTCCACAAATCAATTTACTTTGTACGGACATGCACACAATAGAATACACGAAAAAAGCGCCAAAAAAATAAAGCCGATCCGAAACTTCCTTGCGTTTACATGCAATACCTGCTGTTCGCTGGTGAACGTGATGAATGTTCACATGCCGACACCCTGAAATCAACATACAACACGTTCACTCGGAGAAAAACAATGCCTAACTTTTGATTCTGTGGCGTTTGCTCTGTTTTCACTTGATTTTCAGCGGAGAAAACATTCGAAACAATGGTCTATTAGACGCGAAACTAATGGAAACTTCAATTTTTGTCATCAGTTTCCCATTCATTTTGTTATTATTTATAGTTATAGTAAAAACTTTCAACAACCATCAAAACATTGCGCAAAAGATTATTTGTCCTGAAAAGTACAGTGCTTTGTGTGTTACCATCATTCATTTTCTCCACTACTGTCTTCTTTTGAAAATTTAAAAATATAAATAAAAAACCGTTTAATAATTATTTATTTTTAAATTTAAAAATTGCATTTTTTATTATATTATATATGTAATTTTAATTAATTTTTTAAATGTTAAAATATTGAAATTTCATCATCTCCAACAAAATGCTTCTAACAGTCGGAGACGATTGCTGTTTTTAATTGAAATTTGGTACGTGTTCGCTCCTTTTGCGGAGAAGCAAATGGTGGTAACAGTTATTTTCGTATAATCAGATCAGGGTTCATGGCCACCCATATCAAAAATGCTAAATTATGATTGGACGACGTTGATATATATTTATATATATTTTCACATATACATATACATATATATACATATATATATATATATACATATATATATATATCAGTAAGACAGTAATGTATATTCGTTGCAACATGGAAACTGCAGAAATCAAAAGTATGTCTGCTAACACCTGTCTGCTACACCGGCTGCTCTACACGTCTGCTCTACACCTCTGACCTACACCTCTGCCCCATATGCTTACACTATAAAAAATAAAAATTGTCAAGTTCCTGGCAGACTTTCCGTTAGATCCTCCCTAGTCAATTCCTGCTTGTCATAACACTTTCGAAGTACATAATGCTTTTTGTTTCGGAAAGCATCCCGGCAACATGACTCACATCACTGTGAAATAATATATGAACGTGAACGGTTGCAATCATATCGTGCCAATTGTTTCGTGTTATGTCATTAGAGGTCGTGTGCTATATCTTTATGAAGTACCATTAGCGGTCGTACTATGATGTCTTACATGACTTACATGCTACCAAATGCTTTGGTTCAGTTCTACTGTAGTGTTTATGTCAGCGAGGTTAAAACAATTTATTACAGAATCGATAATCCGCTACCATTATAAACATACTACCATTTATTAACCTGCTGCTATTGCTCACCTGTGTACCTATATCAATTAAACTAATATATTGGTTCTTTCATTATCACACTTATGCGATAAAGTTAGTGCTGTTCCACACAACCAACGAATTAAAACGGACGCCGGTATAATGGAATACTGATTGTAAGGGCAAAATTGCGATATACCGTTGCAACAAGATTCAATTGATGAACTAAAATGAATCTACAACCTTGATGTAAAGGGACTTCGTAAAAAGAAAGCACCTAGTAGCTGTTTCAGAGAGTGATTAGTAAAATTATAGGATGATGCTTTCGTCATCCTCCGTTTATCTTGGAAGCTCTACTAAAACAGAGACGCCAATGAAAAAACTGATAATAAACTAATGGATCCAAGAATTCACGTAGCATACCAGTAAACACTTTTGAGACCAATGTGGGAAAGTACAGATTTCAGAGCCAAAGGGGCCCATGAAGATACATCTTAATTATTTTATAAAGATTGTGGATAAGAAGATTTTTTTGAGGAAGCTTTCCGTTGGTTATTTAAAAGAAGAGGATATTGCGAATGTGGATGAAAAGAACTTTTGAATCAACGTTGATGTCGGTCACGCGTTGGATTTCAGAGGTGTTGATGACGTATGGTGCAATAAAGTCGTATTGGGAGGAGAGGGTATGAAAATGATGATCGTGATCAGCGAGGATAATTATTAGGGAGTTAGTTTTTACTATATATAAGAAAAAGAATCCTAACTACCTGATTAGTCGGGTTTCCAGAGTCCATCCCAGGGATTTGCTACATAAAGGGACTGGATGGATGTATTCATCTCCTTGTAACAGTAGTGTGGTTGCGGGAAAATTGTTCCATTGGTTCTTTGACAGACGGAAGGAAACTTCTCATCGCCATGGGAATATACTGTTGGTAGGGGAAAAGGAATGTGTTGAAAGAGTTCTTAAAGGAGAGAAGAGTGAGATACAATTCTTGGAACCAAACAAATGGTACATGACATAGCAAAATGGCTACTTCATAGGTAGGAACATATAGGTTACATGGATATAAATTTGGCACCGGAATAAACTGGAATTGTTAAAACTGGAATTTTTACCGTGCCATACCAAACAGAATACATTTGGAATCAAGTATGGAGCAATTCCAAATGAAGATTAAATGTTTCCCAAGATTGCTGCCAAATTGGCACGAGATGTAAAGAATAATAGAAATGCTATTGCTATGCCTAGAAGGCCGTGCTATGTTGTAGTTTAGCCAAATAAGCAAATGTAATTGGGGAAATATACAAATTTTCACTAATTTGAGGACGATTATTGAAAAATGTAAACCCATTATTGATAGGTCAGACCCGGATTTGGGATTTAGTAAAACAGTTTGATAGAATCGCCAGTGTGTTATTGCTCTCAGAATTACCGGTGTTAGTAATTGGATATCTCTTTTTGGGAGACGATTGACGTTTAGACTCAATATTTTTATCAATGATTGAGCAATGAGGATATTTCGCATTTCCAGGATGCGAATGGTATACCCACCAGTATTGACATCAAGTAAATCATTAAAGAATAGCCAAACCACAAACCCTGAAGTCAAATCACTTGTACCAAACTGACTTCACAAAGGAAAGTTTAAACTCAAGCATCCAGACCACACCAGGATTCCCAGCACTCTCCAAACTGCAGCCATACTATTTTATAATTATCCTGAGAACTATTTAATTTAATTATAGTAAATGACTTCAACCAGAATTAATGTGATTAATGTTAATTGAGGACACATTTCATTTAAATTAATGCAACTATCAATATTTGTTTATAAAGAGGCAGAATTTCAGGGTTCTGTACATTAATTAATGTTATAATATTACTATAGTTATTTCAATTAATTGGTGCATTAATGTCAAGAACTCCCTTAATTCAGAAATCACATTTGAAAGGTGATTTATGAATTAATGTTAGTAGCATTAATTACATTATACGGCATAGTTTAAAGTAAATCATAATAATGAAAATATTTTAACATAAAATGGTAGCTTAGAATAAAGAGGCATGAAGAATGGGTAAAGTTTTATGTATACGTATACATGCGTTACATTAATGATGGCATCAGTGATGGTATGAATATATACGTATACGTAACACTGTACACATTCTTAGCAGTGGTTGTATATAAAAATGAACAGACTGTTGGGAAAGGTAATATAATACGGTTCTATATTGCAACTACAAGTGTAAACCAAAACATTGTCAGGAAATTGGCTTTGAGTGTGTGAGATACCACTGGAATATAAATAGTGTAGAAATGATGGAAGAACATGGGAAAGTGAAAGATGTGTTACTCCTTGAAGAAAATATATCTGATGACATCAATACAATGGGTGAGTAACGAGTTGGAGATGTTGTGGTGAATTTTTGTTGCAACGATTCTCCGGAAGAGGAGATTGTGTATAGGAATTTATTGAGTTTTGATAGTGAATAATGAAGATGGGAGTGTCGATTGAAGAAGGCAGGGCGGAATGTTAATGATAGTGAAGGTGGTGAAATTATTATCAAAAGCACAGTACTGAAATATATTGCTGTTAGAAGTTCGTGTAATTTATTGGAAGATAAATATTACCCAGATAGAGGAATCATTGAAGATGGAAGATGTATTTTGTGTATAGGGTCCTGTTATAAACAGATGGATTCGGTACGTTCAAGTCTCTATCTGGTAGTGTTGACAGGATGTATATAATTCCACTTGGAATTGATACGGAAAGGAGAAAAACAGCTTGTATTATGAGAAGATTATGTTTTTCACCTCCAGAAATATCTGCCAAACAAGTAATTGATATAAATTTCAGTGAAGTGATGTAGTCCGGTCCATGTGGGAGCTCACAAAAGTGAAAGATAGGTATGCAGATGCTTCAATATATTTGGATCCAGTATGCAGCTTCGATTATTGGTACAAAAGGGCATACTGCACACATGCCGTACCATCATTTTTTTTATACCAAGCAACATGGGTCTGGAGATGGGCGGACACAAAAGGCTTATAACCCTGTATTAAACAGTACCAACCTATTTCTGAAGAGATGTTCAGGAAGGGAGATATGAATTTTAGAGGATACCGAAGACGATATATCTGAGACAATTGAAGCCATTGGTTTAAGTTCTACCAAAAGTTCGCTTACGAAGCCTTGAGAATATGATAAGGAATTCCACAGAAAGGTACAGCTTTCTGACAAAGGGATGAAAGTCATTCCGGGTGTATTCGATGCATTTAGATGTTCACTGATATATCCTGATCATGAATTCCGTGGTATTTAGAAGAAAATATGGATGTCTGTATAAAACTTCTAAAACCTGAAAACGGAGTCCAGTTTGAGAGTTGTGTGACATATATTGTGAGGGGAATATTTAAATATATCAACAAAAAAATACTACCGAATCTTGCATGAAATTGAACAGTCACTATACGAGAGATGTAAGTCATAATGCTAGACTACGTGTGGAACTTGAAGGTAGTAATTGAAAGAAATCGAAGAAACGGAATTGCCCTGGTTCCAAGATATTGCCTTCAGAAAATTGACAATGCCATAAAGATGTTGAATGCACTACAGTGGTTAATGGTGAATATGCCATTGGATCCGTTACATGGAATTGACACCATTTCAAGTATTTCGAAATATAACGCCAATAATGGGGAGAAGAGTTTGCATAGTTAAGATAACACGCCTTTGAATAGTCCCGTAAAGTGGAGGATTTTAATGAAGAAGACCATTAATTTGGGACCATTCTTGACAAGCAGAACATACACCAACTGGTTGAACTATTTTTTCATACAATGCGTTATTTGGGAGGTTTAAAGTAGTAGAAGAGCTCATATTTGAGCATGGACCCCAGTTCATGAAACGTGGACTGGAGCGTCCCAACAAGGGAAATTATGAGATATAAGAAATGAATGACACACTTTACGATGACTTCATGATGAGGGTTGTGTCTATGACGAAAAATGTTCGGGGTGTTGTGATTTAGATGAAGAAATATGCTGTGAGATTTATGATATGTTCAATGTTAAAAAGCCACAAATGATACATGAGAAGATAGACGCAGTGGAGGCTTCAGTCACGGAATATGTTCTCACAACGATGAAAAAGGTCAGTAATCCGATTTGTAATTAACGTGAACCATTAGAATGGTGTTATTCAAGATCAAGATACCCTTATGAGTCTGGTCACGCAGTGGAACTGGAAAAATCACGTAATTATATCTACAACAACATATTCATGAACAGGTGAATCAACTAGGAGTAACTACTGTTAATGTAAATGTAGAAACTTTTGCGTCTTGAATCCTAAAGAAACGGAGTAACTACTGCTAATGTAAATGTAGAAATTTTAGCGTCTTGAATCCTAAGAAACGGGTTGGTGAATGGGATGATGTCCGGAATATGGAAACCATTGAGAGATTCAAATGAAGTAAATTTATATGTATTGAACACGGCCAGGTCATCAGCATTTTACCCCTTAATTTTGAATGGGTCTATTACCATAAGAGGGGGGAGCGCAGCTCATTCTGTGTCATTGGATTTATACATGTGGAGTTGGTGAGGAATGAAACAGTGATCGATACTGAAATATAGGCGTTGCGTCTGTGTTTCCGGAAATGGACTGCGAAGTCCACAGTGCGGAAAATCCCTGAAAAAATTCACGGAACTGCGATTTTTGATCAAAATGAATTGGTGCATCCACTGTAGCACAGTTCTGAACTGCGAATTTTGTAGTTTTTGCCCTTTAATTTCATTTTACCAAAAAATGAAAAACATTGTACAGTTCGGGCATTAATCAGTCGCAGTTTCAATGAATGTTCAGAAATTATCGAAATTATTTACAGTATACAAGCGATCTGTTTTCTTTACCATTAAATTATATTAAAATTTCATGACTAGAAAATTTAAGCCTGATTGTGTTAACAGGCAGGGTATGTACTTTAACCCGTTCAATGGTTGTAATACATACCATTCCTGCTATCGTAATCAGCTGATAATTTGTTCCAATGGGAAAAGTTGATTCAATATATATCTACTTAGTACCATGCCACCCGTTTGTGCTTTCAATTTCAGTTGGGTCCTTAAATTGTTGTTGTGAACAATTGGATATATGGATTATGGCTGACGATTAATAGCAGATCATTCAACTATAATAAATAAATCAAATTATAAATGAGAAGTAATTCATATAGTATGTCATCTCAACAGGTAGAAATATGTTTTCAGAAATATGACCCATAACTCAATATCAGACGAGAAAAATTGTTAATTGTTCTGAGAAACAATTGGAAGAGGGAAAAATGTACAACATACGAAGAATATTAAATATGTCTACTAGAATATTGCATATGTCTAGCAGTACTAGACATATTCAATCGTCAATATTTTTATGACTATATTATTGATATATAAAACTCTGAAAGGTGACCATTATGTTGATTCGGTTAACATCCTGTAAACTAGTCATATAGAAATACATCAGAAAGGAGCAAATTGAACTTTTATAGAAGTGCATGAAACCTGGCTATATGGATGGATGAATCAGCACATCAGGGAAAATGTACTTGCTTCCGTAAGGCAGCCAAAAATCTGTTCCCGCAGCAATGGGAATTGATGTTTCTATTTCCATCACGTTATATGCGCTGAAATGTCGTTTATGTCTTGCATATGTATTTCAGACAAGTCTGATATTTTCCGCTTTCTCTATTATTCTTTATTTTATCCGCATATGTCACTTCATCTCCAGGGAGATAACGAGGATCGTTTCGTCAATTCCTTCGGAAAAGAATGTAGGCTTCCAAACGGAGCATCTGCCAATGTGTCTATGAGGAACCGGATAAATGGCCTCATTGGAGATATGGGTACATGAAATCCGTACAGAACTACGTACTGTGCAGTTTGTGCGAAAAACTGCACTCTATCAAAAATTAGAACCGTATGGGTCAAAAATTTGAAATTAATTAGAT
The DNA here is from genome assembly GCA_032358235.1 of Odonthalia washingtoniensis. Classification (NCBI taxonomy): domain Eukaryota; phylum Rhodophyta; class Florideophyceae; order Ceramiales; family Rhodomelaceae; genus Odonthalia; species Odonthalia washingtoniensis. The sequence continues at coordinate 43,785 of JAULBU010065912.1, forward strand.
GTTCTGAGGAAACAGGAATGACATGGAAATAAAATAAACCAACAAATTGTCTACAAAAAATCCGAAAAATTTAATTAAATTTTCCAAGCAAGAAACAGGTATGCACGACTAGACCCCATGTGGTACTGTAAAACATGTAACTAAGTTCAAAATGAAAATATGCAAATTTCACATACAATATCACAATTTTCATCATTTTTAACCTCAAAGTATTAACAATAAGATAGAAATTATCACTGAACAGTTTAGGAAAGATGTCGAAACGTCTGTGAACTGGTATTGCCATATTTTCTAATCTTTGTTTTGAACAAGGTGCTGAGGTATGTATAATAATTCAGTACGATAAAAATATAAAAAGGAAAAAGCGAAAAGTTTCCACATAAAATTTATTCCTTGAAAGAATGAGAACGCGTTTTTCAAGAGATGGAATTTGTGAAGAGATAAGAACTTTTTTCGGATAGCCAACAAGACGTTTCGCACGAGGTCTTCACCACTAGCGCTGTTATTTTTCGGAAATATAGATAAAAAATTATTTCTGGAATATTCTGACGAAGTTGCAGGCCGTTTGATTGATTTCCAAGAATTATTCGAGGTTATTAATCCATCTCACCATTTTTCGAATTATGCATTTCCGTATAACCAAGTAAATAGCGACTGTAGTTCATGTAACGCATAACCCATAACGCAGAAAGAACCTGGAATAATCCAAAAATTTCGTTGTTACCATTGACGTCTGCCACCTTTCCAGCAATTTACACCGACCATGTGTTGAAAGTGTCGACAGTGACTTCAAATAGGCTTTCACCGTATGTTCTTACAATTTGCCGTTAATCAGACAAGTCTGTGAAAACTAATGTACCATAGTGAAAAAATGGATGATTAGGTCAAAAGTCTTTCGCGAAAACGCCCATACCAGTGCTTGGATGATTAATTCTTGAACGTAAAATGGATACACAAAGAACTCACTCCTCGCAACCGAGACTTCCTTTTGGTTAAAAAGAATGGAGAATGGAAACATAATTACGGGTCCATCTCGACATTTTTTGTTAGCCTCTCCCCTTTCTCTCCTGTTTTATGTTTTATTGTTTCCTTTGTATCACCTTTCTTTCCGTTGTTGACTCCTTCCTATTATTTATTTTCTTCTCTACGTAGATATGAGTATATGTACGTTGGATAAAACGTACTGTCAAAGGGTAACCCCTTTTTGTCTTTGAACACGTCGTATCGACCTCCACACTAATTCCAGCGTATCAGACACCAACCCTAATTCTAAGTTGGTAGCTGATCTCGATTGAGCAGCTGTGCTACGATGACTGGGTATTTTGACTAGTCTAGTGCGCATTGCGGTGCGATGACCTCTTCCTTTGGATATGAATCGGATGTTTGGTGACATACCTAGTTTGATGCTCTCGCGTCGTGTTGTTCTTTATTAATTCGTGTATCTAATTTATCCCTTCCAAATGTGCAAGCCATCGTTTGTATTTATACATGAAAAGTGATCCTGCACATTTTAGGCGAGCCACACGTTTAGGATAACCTTCCTAAATTGACCTTACTATGAAGTTGGTATTGATTGAACGATCTCCTAAATACAATCGTAAATACAATCGGTTACATAAAATAGATCACACGTGTCGAGATTCTGAAGGTACTATACCTATTCAAAATAGGGTAATGTAACGTGTAAGATAATAATGAATACAAACAGACTATTGTACTACTGTATCTTGTACTTGTGTCAAGTCACGTTTTATGACAAATTATGTGTTATCCACTCATAATGCGAAAGTGGTCTTCTGAAAATTAGTCTTGTGCGTTGAATGTGTAGGCTCCTCCTGTTGGTATCAAGACTGCCAGTTTATGTAGCGGCGGTAAGATAATTTACCGTTCTGTTTTTCCTTCCTTTTGTTACCACCCCCCTCTTGCAAACAAACCATCCCGTCGATTCTCGACACTCCAAGCTTTTTCTTTTGTTTACAACCGAGGACCAGTTGACGGGGTTCAAGTCAACTATACCTTCGTTCATCAGTTTCCACAAGGCTGTCTCAGTGCTTACCAAATGTTTCGTCAATGGGTCAGCGGTGTTCACTCCACCAGGCATCCATCCCACCTTCGATAATTCCCCCTTTTCGAAAGATTCATTTAAGGAACTGATGTCAATCTGGAGACGTTTTTCAGTGGTCCTACCATTTTTACAAGCACATCAAAGACCGTTTTACTATCTACACATGCCTTGAGTTGAACCTTTCTTTTTAAAATCTTTTCTAACATATGCTTAAGTGCGAAAGCATGGTCAAACCCAAGGATGAGTGTATGGATTTCAGATGCCATGACTGATATAGTGACTCTCTTATATCTGGACGAACAATAATGTATTATGTTCGACATTCTATTTTCATCCATCATGAATACTACAAATCCTAACTGACTTTTTAATCCCTTCGCGTTTGCGAAAGATGCATCTGTGAGAACTATTAACTTTATTTGTGGGAAGGTCCAATTTTCTGTATGTTAGTCCAATGTCTATTGTCTTTCGTAAGGGGATGATGGATTTCTTTAGGATGGAGAATTCTTCTGCGATTTTTGGTTCAGATCCTGGGGCTATTAGTTGGATGCTGGTGCACACATCCGGACGACTGTTAACACCGATATATTGAATCATTGTTCTTTGGATTTTGAATCCATCTTGGTCTTCCGGGATTAGGATCTTTCCAATTTTATCACTCTGAGTCATAGTGATCCTACCTGCTCCTGATCGCGTAACATTTGAACCATTGAACTTTACCGGTACTGTGCAAAGTACCATCCTTGATTTTGCTTTGAAATTGTGCGCTGAATCCTCCTCATCTTTGATAAAGTTGTCTGTTCCAATATCCAAGCTGCCATCAACCTGCAGTATGACCATTCCTTCTAATGTGTTATGTGCATCATGACTAACTAGTACACATGGGTCCATAGTTGTTTTCGTCATGCCGAGACATTCCGTGTGGTGATCAAGATATGTCAGGCACCAGTGCAGACCGCTGTTTGGGATGTCATATAGAGGTCTCACTCTCAAGACTGTTCCTGCTGGTAGGTCCATTTCTGATGGTGCGATAATGTATACTTCCCTGTCAAGATCTCAATCACTCGGGATGTATGCCTGTGTAATATTCCTGGAAAAAGTGGTCATGTGGTCTGATGGTGCTGCTAGACTGAGAAGCAGACGCTGTGAGAATCTTTGGACTGTTGGTGCCCGAGTAGATGTGGATGTTGATGCCTCATTGGAGTAGATATATGCCATCAGACGGGATTTTTGACGCAATCCTTGACCTGCTCTCTTTATCTCATCGATAAATCGAGACCTAAACACTCTCACCCTTTCTGGTAAGTCCATCTTATTCTCTGCTACAAATGTTCCATTTTCTAATAGTTCAGTTAATTCGCCTCGTCGTGACTGTGCAAATTACGCAGTCTGGTTCTTGTTTATATTCGTGTTCCTGACTTTTCTTCTTTCTTCGTTAATAGTGCTGGTGGTGGTTCTTCTTTTATCAAGACCTCGGTGTTCCCTAATAGTGATTATGTGTGAGGTTTCACACTAGAAGAGTGAAATCGGCTTCTACCACATTTCAATTGAACAACTACGGTATCTCCTTCGATTTTGATGAAGGTATATGGACCGTCCCATTGTTTGGAATTTGGTCTGTAGACTAAGATTTGTGCTCCTGCTGGTAAGTTCCGGAGATATTTGCTGCTTCTGACCCCTCGGGTCCTCCTTCGTCCTTATCCCGAATGCAATTCTATGTTTCCCGTGTTCTTTCTCAAATTCCACCATGGCACCCTCTATGGCTCAAGATATTTGGATCTGGGATAATGATGGTGATCTTCGGTCGGGGCGGGGTATGACTCCGAACACGAGCAGGATGGAACATAAATCTTCAGATCCCATTGTAGAATTCACAGAAAATACCGCCATCCTTAGGCATTACAGATTAGTCACATCATGACCTAGTTTCATCCGTATATTGAGAAAAGCTGCTCTGAGGGATACATGGTATCTCTAAACGGTGTTTATTGCTCCTGGTTTCTCCACCAGCGCTTCATGTAATACCAACCCTACCAACTCCAAGTTCTGTTTCATCTACGTGCTCACGTAATTGGATCCCTGGTGAACGGTGGGGTGGTCAGGAGGGCCAATATAGACGAGGTTCCAAATGTTTTGGATAGTTCGCCATACTTCTACCGAAAACTGATTGCGGAGGAATGCGGCAGCGCTGAAGTGGGTTGCTAAGTCAACCATATGGAGTACCGGCTTGTCTTTTGTAAACATAGTATCCACTTGGAAGATACGGTTTACCTTCAAGCTATCTGTCCATACAGTCAGTTTGAATATCTTCGGTACTATAGAGTATACCGCACATTGTTTGCATTCATCGGCTATCTTTTGGATGGTATTATTTGTGTCTGGATCCAGTGTCTCCTCACTGGCTCGTCTCAGCAATACTTCTGTTGCGCTTATGGTAGGGTGGCCAAAAGATTTTTGGATCTTCCTGAGGTCAAACTCAGTGTACCAGGCGTAATTCATATCATCGGGGACCCATTCGTGGATTAGAAAATAGTTCCCCGATTTTAGTTGATGTCTTTTACCAGTGAGGCTGATGTATCACCCTTGTATGCTGATGTCTTGGCCATTTATCAACATATTTTTCATGGATAGTAGGGTCGGTATTGAGTCTTCCAACATAACGAAGTCAACATCTATTATAAGGTTTAGGTTGTTAAATGGTATTTGAATATTTGCTGAACCTATTGGAACCTGTACATCTCCAATACGCGTGATCGCTTTACCAGTTGGTAGGCTCATCGCGTTCTTAAGGTCAGTCAAATTCTCTACAGTAAGCTACATATTGGTCTCATGATAAGATGCTTCTCACATTGCAGCATCATCTGTGTTTCCGGAAATGAACATCCCACTTCAAATGTCGCAATGAGGTGCAAAAATGCACTGTACTGCGATATTTTGACCAAATTGAATCGCCGCCGCCACTGTAGCGCAGTGCGACACTGCGAATTTTGTAGATTTTACTGATAACATTCATTTTACGAAAAATTTCGAAAAATTAAGAAACATTGTGCAGTTTCGGCATTCATTTATCGCAGTGTCGATGAAACTACACAATTTTTACATTTTCCTTCAGAAATTAATTACACTATAATGTTTATTGTATTCTATTCCTTTAAATCTGGATACATTTTGAGCAGTTACAATTTTAGTGTGAGTCATTGAAAGTATGGGGTATATTTACACCAGTTTATTCACTTAATCAAAAGGAAATGTTGCCTTAAATAAAGTGGAGGTGATAACCTCCATTAGATGGTTGTACTACCGACTTTTAAGTAGAGATGGAATTGATTTAGAGGCCCATCCGATTGTTATTTCTGAATCGTCCTTTTTTGCAGAAACTATGGTACTGCTATAGTCATAATAATAATGTGACGGAAAGAAACGGTTAGTACCCTAAGAACTACTGACATAATTTTTTCCAGCGACTATTAGTAGTAGTCTCTGGAAAAATGTTATTCCGCCAACCAGTTCACACATTTCACCGAACGTGTGAACATCTGATAATAGAATTATGTTAAATTATTAACGTTGAATGTTACTACACATATTCATCCATTTACGTCTGTATGATAAAGGTTTTGCACAACATGGATATTTGAACATCGTTTTGTTTATATGAACGTTATGCTATCTGAATTAAAGTTCACCCTAGTACGGTGAACTTCAATTCAGATAGTATAACGTTGATAAGGGCCCGTATGACTATGTACATAGTCATACGGGTATCAGTTCACCCCCTTTCATAACGTTCTTCACAATCACGTCATCTACACTTACAGTGCGTACATTCACCCTTGTAATATCACATATTACATTTCTTTTACCATCCTCACTAAATGTTCCAAAAAAATATGAACAAACTATATTCACTGTAATGAATTATGTAATGTTTAAAATTATATTTTTGCCAAAAATTAGAAAGTTAATTTTTGGCATTTTTTAAATTCCAGATGGAATTATGGAATACAGTGGAAATAATTTATTTCCATTACACTGTCAAAAAGTGACACTAATTTAGTAACATCATGTAGTACCTCAAAATTATACAATATAGCGCTTAAATGTTTTAATATTTTAAAATTCATCACTGATGAATTGTATTTAACATAAATTCATGAATATAGTATCACTTTAGTCATGAATTTATGTTATATTAAATTTATTTCACATAAAGTAGTGGCACTTTAGTCATGACTTAATGTTAAATACATATTGTTATCACAATCATCACGTGATTCTAAAATTCTTCCGTGGTTAAGTTTATCAAATGCAACCAGTTCTGATCACGTTACCCAAAACTGAATTTCATAATGTTCATAACTCACGCTCCCTATCATCTCTGTCATCTATGCGATTTGTTTAATTTATTTACCTTTTCCGAACATACAGTCAATTGTAATCTACTACAGGTATATGCCAGCTCCACATAGTATGTGAAGCTGACATATATATGTAGTAAAACAACAACAAATAGTGAAAATTTTGTGTTCTAGTATTACATATAGAAGCGTTACTACATATATATATATATATATATATATGTGTGTGTGTTACTTATATAAACTGTGTAAAATTGCAATTCTTCGTGTTGTTACATAGAAATGTAATTGTAATATTCATTCTATACGGGAAGAAACGATGCGTAATGCAAGACTGCTTTTATTATCAAATGTTTAACGAAGTGATTCAAGATATAAATGAGGAAAATATACATTGTCGCTATTCCAAATCTGAATCTGGAGATTTATCTGGGGCGGACTAGGCCAAGAGTAATAGCTTCCATAAGGTACTAAAATTTCACTCCCTACAGGAATGGGCATAGTTGTTTCTATTGCCATGCCAAGAAATTACAAGCCCCGTAATCTTGGTTCGACGTTGCACGCTCATCTTCGATAAAACGGACATTACCAGCTCTTCTATCAATGGCACTTCTTTCACCACTTGTTGACTCATCTCCATTACGGTAACGCGGATTGTTTATGTACTTCATTTTTACACCATGGAGTGGGAAAAAGCCAGCCTGTATGTTTCTTACCATTTTTGTCGAAGAACTTGTGCTTTAATTCTAGAGCCCATTTCCTAAACACTTCTCTGGAAACTCCCATAACTCCTTCCCCATATATCTTCGTTGTACTGCTGATGAAATACATGTATTTGTAAACTATTGTACCATAGTAATAACCAATAATTTGACTGGCGTCTACCAGACGGTTCATGAACAGACCAAGTCCAGCATCAGGATGCTTGATTTTTGATGGCATCACGGAAACAACTGATCTCAAACATTCAGCTATTTCAAAATTTTGAATGTCCACAGCGTTCATCCTTGCTCTCCGTACGTGACCAGTTGAACATTGAAATGTTGGTAAGTTGCAAAACATTTTTTTCCTTGTAGACCTCCGACAAAACTTGATGTACCACACGTGGAAATGTCTGGATGCTGTGTAAACCAAGAGGAACTTTCCATGTGTCCAATTTTTTCTGACGTTGATTGAATCAATTTCCTTAATCAGGTTCTTCGCCGCATCTATAGATTTCGCAGTACCAGTTATATCAGAATCAGGGTTTAAACATTGACTTAAATATGTTTCGAAAAGTTGTGGAAGCGCTGTATGACGACAAACTGGATCGATGTACGTACCAATAAATTTACTGTGTTGCGGCAAAAGCATACATGCCCTTGCTGTTGAGAAAGTACCAGCGCATGGATAGGCCACAACACCTCCTGGCGGGCAAAACTTCTCTATGCTGTCCATTAACCAATCCGTTGACTTCTGTTCTGGACGAAGCATTTTGCGTTGACCAGAACCGATTCTGTATCCAACTGTGGATAGGCTGCGCGCTCAGACTGAGGAAGGCGGGGTATGTTTGTGGAAACATTGCAAGTACCATTATATATATAATTCACACGAGGAACCTGCCTGTAATTAACCAATTTCTTTAGAACAGTTACTTGGCAATCTATTTTTCCAGAAATGCACTCCAATTTCATTAACGGAAAGATGACTGAGGTATTGATGTGATGGGTTTGTGTTATAAACCCAAGACCTTGTGGTAGCTGAGTGCGTTCTTTTCTACTGTAAACGCATCCTGAAGCATCTTAAGATATTCGTTATCTTCCCCAAGATCTTTGGCCGGTCTCATTATTTTCTGCTCACTCAGAATATCAACCCAATCTCTAAACTGCATGTATGAACAGAATATATGACCGTATATTCCAAACAGGAGCAATTTACAAGCGTTTTTAACCATATGAGACATATTATCTTCTGTCCACTTGCCGTGAATTGAGTTCTGGAAATTTTGCTCACTTCTAGAATTATAAAGTGGATCGGTGAGCAGGAAGTCAACTTTGCTGTCCAAGTTTTCATCAGTGAAATCTTCCGCTGTTCTACTGAAAGGTTTGAGACTGACGTCGAGGCATGTGAAGTCGTTCATCTTTTCCTGTTTCAAAACTTCCATGGAATCGTCAGCTGCAGGTCCAAATGATGTTGATGTTGCTGCAACTGTTGTTTCTAGGACATCCTCTCTCTTGGCCGGCACACCCATATAGTAGTAGCTGTGATCTGGAACGCTTGTCTGTCGAGGTTGCGTACCAAAAATCTGATGTGGTATCGGGTCTGATCCAATCCGTTTCTTCTTCTTCATTGAACGACCAATCTTTGTAGAACTTGCTGATCGTTCACGGGTGAAGGAGCCTGATGGTGAATCATCTGTTGGGTTCGGCGGCTTGCTTGATGAGGCAACCTGTGTGATTTGATCAATAACCGGTGTAGCCGTTGAAGGGATGATTGGTTTCGTGATTCCAAGTGTTGTTGCTGCCGCATCTGTCAGTGCAGAAAAAACATATGGCAGTCTTCTTGATAGAAGTTGTAAGTTGTTCATCAAGGGAAAATCCATTGGTTCTTTCTTTGTCTTGATTGTGGAGTAGAACTATATTGATGTCACAATTGTCTGTAGTGTACTGAAAATCAGTGCGAACACCAAACGATACGTACCATCTTCTGCGTCCGAACGACCAATTGAAATTGGATCAATATTGTTCGGGTCCGTTGTAGGTTGTTAGTTGAAATTTTTTCGTTGCGTAATTGGTACATAACCATCTGATCTTTTTTCGAGGACCCTAAAAGTTCAAAATTGTGCGTTATTGAAGACGTATGGCGTGAACATGCCAGATATAAGTTCATGAACACATTCAGTTGCAAAGGCAGACCATGCATTATGCACATACTGACATGCCATACCAATATAAGTACCTTGAACGTAAAAGGTATTTAATGGGCACTTCTTCTCAAGAATCGCTGAGCTAAGAATTGTCGCTGAGTGGTAGTATAGTAGAAACTCGTGAACAGTTGGTAGAGAAATGTTGTATGGATGCATTTTTCTTGAGACTTTGTTTGTATTACTACCACATATTTGGTGTATGTAAGACGAACCAATGAAGAAGGTTGGGAACACAAGCTGTTTCATA
>JAULBU010065913.1:0-30319 GCA_032358235.1 Odonthalia washingtoniensis
CCAGACCATACCATACCACCAACCTCAATGGTATCACCATTGATACGGCGGCGAACCGGCAGTCCGTTATGACCAAGCATCAATCAGCAGACTTTGAGAAGGAATTCGATAGCCACATCCCACTAAGTAAACCAAAAATGGTGGGCTGAAGGGCATATGATGTCATGAAAAACTTATTGACTAGGACACCATACAAATCCCTTTCAACAACTTGAACAAAATCATCGCTGTAGACTGCGCAATAATGGGGGAGCCATGCCAATCACTTCTCAAATAATCGAGACTTGATCATAAAAGGAATGGATATTAGCCTCCACGGTGGTTATCCACATGTAGAGAACCGACGTCAGTCACTGACACTAGAAACTTTCTACTATGTACACAAATGGAAGGAAGGCGATACGCCATTTATCATGTATACAGAGGGTGATTTAAAAATAATAGATGGTGGTTTTAGACACCCTTCAGTAAAGGCAACCTACAATCTTCTGTGGACAGCAAACAAAAGAGAACTAAAGAGGGACATACTAGATTGCATAGAGATGATAGTTGAAGTATCCGACACATGTAGGAAGAACAGAACAATACCCAGACGATTCAAATTTACTTTTTGCACAGAACAACTCAGGTTCAACAATAGAGTAACTGTATACATCATGTTCTTAAATATCAAACCCGTCCTTCAATTGGTTGATGGGAGCACACACTTCTCCGCCGCAGGATTTCTAAAGAACTAATCAACTTCGTAAGTTTGCAAAACAATGGCCAAGTCGTGGTTCATGACTTACATGGACTTTACCGAATACCTCGCGGTAGACCAACGTTATACGTTCAAGGAGATGAAGGAGAATACCGAAGCAGCTGGTATCAAATTAGAAGAGGCTCCAGTCGCGTGGTCAGGTTCTATTGGAATTGTAGAACTGTAACATGCATCGCTTCGCAGTGCATACAACAAGATCCGGGAAACTTTTGAATAAACACACCTGCACCAATTTGACACTGTACGAAGGATAGAAGTCGTATCCTACGCTATTAAGGGTGGCATACAATAGAAAAGAATGGCAACAACACTACAGTAGATTTCTATGAGGTAATCGAACTCGGTTAAACCCACATACTCGTATTGTAGCCCATAATACATGGAACGAAAACCAACACTAATAAAATGTTCGTAAACAGGTGTCCGATATCCTCTATCAAGCGAATTAATTCAAACAAACGCAAACTTAGCAGCATTCTATGACACGTTGCACCTAATGAGATCCTCGCTCCTATTATCATCTAATCTACTTTTTATCCTATTTTTACTACAAGTTAGTGAGAAAGCTAAAGAATGTAAGTATCCAGACATTATCAGACAAATAATCATCATCAATGAAGTTAAGGGGGAAAATAAATGATGTAAGTAGCCAGATAATATCAGAAAAAGACGAATCATTCGGGAAACATAATTGTAGACGAACCAAGTCAGTAAAATAGAGGAGAGAAACCCGATCTACAACAAGCGCTAAGTAGGGAAATAACATGTTTGTTATATTCTGAGAATATAACATCTTGTAGAGTTACAGCCTGTCACGGTACAAGTAAAAATATGTATGATCCAAATTATTACTTGTAACATCATGATATATTCTCAGCACGACATGTTGTCATTAAAACAGGGTGTCATGCTGAGAATATATCATACATATTTTTTCTTGTAACAGTATCCTAATTGTATAACTTTGCAATTCATTTTTGTTTCGTCCAAATATCGTTGAAGGTATAATCTTCATGTAAAATTCTAATGTGTTCATCCAGTTTAAGAAGATATTATTTTGATAGTATCAAGTGTCAGAACACCGAAAATTATCCCAATTTGTACTATCTACTAAACATATACGAAATATTAATTTTCATTTGTCAACCAGAACTATTCTTGCTATTGTGTATTTCAATACTTCATTTGAATTTCAACATGATAGGACGGATATCACTCGACATAATGTGGGGTAATATCGGTCACTGACATGAAATGTATGATTTACAACAGCTAGTTGGTTCCGTTACAATGTGAAGAAATTGAAATATCTACAAGAAAACATGTGCTGTTCCCACAAAAAATGGTTGAACAAATTACTCCCCTGACCTACCAATACATGATTGTTCCTAACAATCACGTAGTAGTACATGATGAAGTAATTACTGCGGAAACAGAGGCACCCGTAGTGCAGGGGCCTCCGTTTTCACAGTGACACTGTACCCAAACTTTACTCTACCCTATCCTTGCAGGCCGATATTTATTAGCTTTAAACTTTTCTATTGAATTACAAACGTTTATAAAACAGATTAGTCACAGGCGGAAATAAGAAAAACTGAAAATATTTATGGTTCACCCTCCTTCCACTCTTCAGACGTCATCAATTATTTTATTACTAGCTATTTCTTCAATGTACTGCTTCACCGTATGGATCTCTGACGTTACACAAGCACATTTTCAGTCGGCGATACAGTTTGCACGCGACCCATTTCCGACAACCACTATTACTGCACTCAATCTCACACAGGACCAATTTATTCAAATAATCCAACCTCCTCATGGTTTAAATGAGTCTAGAGACCATTTTTTCACACACTATAAGAAAACTATCATTAAACTATCATTAAGAACTTTTCATGCAACTATTCAAGTCAGATCCTTTGTTACAACTACTTCAAGTCAACGCCAAGCTCTCCGACCTCTCTGGTACTTGCATTGAATACTTTTGTCGCGCTGGTACACAATTGTTCGAACTACTGTGAAGAAAAATAGAGCATCTATTGCACACTAAATCGACGTCTACCATACCCTGCGAGTTTTATGGCTTGAGGATTCAACAATCGTCTTGTAATGTGGCAGTAAAAACCCAGAGACCATATCTCCAACAACTAGAAAACATAACCAAATACTCGTAATTTTATTCCTTTTGGTCTATGTATATGCAAGTAGCTTGTTTGTCACATACTAGACCCGACTGTCTTCTGGAATATTTAAACTCACTCAAATACCCGAGCAACTTTATACCAACTCCACCACAACAATAATCACTGATATTCAGGGGGCAACGAAATACCAAAAACATTACGATGTAAGTATATACTTTTCCAACTTAAAGTTGGCACAGTTTAAATAAATTGGATATAAAGACGCTTCTTTTGACACCAACCTTTACCTACCAAGCAAGCTGGGGAACATTATCATGCTTGAGGACGACAAAAATTTGGAATTTTCAATAATCTTCAAGACTAATAAAGCAAAAAACCTTTGTGGATCCGTTTTGGCTGTTTAATTCATAGCGTTTCCAGATATGTTCGAGTTCGCGTACACCATCACATCGGAATTGATCCAACTAAAGAATAAACATATCAACCTGATCCTCTTCACATACAGAAAATCACTCTTTGATATTATATGAAAAGAATCCAGAACTTCTAAGAAGAGACTCATGCTGGATGTGGCAGCTGCCCAAGAAGGGTTTAAATTTTGTAGTATATCAAATATTGGTATGGTACAGTCAGAGACCAACCTTACTGATGGCCTAACTCAGACTATGTCCCTTGCTGTACTTCGCATAACTATAAACTCTTCAATAAACGGGAAAAATAAAGTCAGTGGATCATTCATCACGAATACGATGCCAATTCTTTACTAATCTCATTTTCCTTCCCTTTCTACTGTCACTTGGTCCAACACCTGATGAATCCAAAAAACCACCATCATCCTTTTTCAAACCACTTACACTTCATCTTTCACAATTACCTCACACATATACCTCGTCGGTATCTGTGTTTCCGAAAGTCAATGCGTACTTCTCAGCGTTTAGTGTGTATGGATGTTCCCGGGAACCATTCATTTATTTTACTGATATGAACGTCCGAATTCGGCCATTCGTAGGATGGAAATTAAAAAACATCGTATATTTTTCCAGTGCATTTATGTTATTGAAAACGGGTGATTTTATGAAGGCTGGGCATTCAGTGTTTTGTAGTTACGTGGAGTTGCGACCATTAATCTTAAGAAATAATGTCGGCCCCAATTATCTCCATTGCTGTCACAACTTTTGAATCCAATTTCATGAAGACGGTGATCAAAATCGGGCGTGTATGACAGCCAGCAATAAAAAAATATCAAAGAGGAATGTCAGAGAGGCACCAAGAATGAAATTAGTGTGCGCCATGAATGCCTACACTGAAGAGCTGAAAGAAACGAGATTATATTCACGTAAGAGATTATAAATGTAACTTTTCCTTTACAAGATTTAATGGACACGTTCAGGTCAATGATGCACATTAGGCAATTGGAATCAATGATAAATGGAAGTGATGTTATAAAGATATTATTCGAAGTAACCAAAGACGTGGTAACGACTTGGATATGTATAGAACATGTTCAACATTCACGTGAGAGATTATAAATATAACGTGTCCGTGCCATGAATAGACGGACAAGTTAAAATCAATGATGCACATTAGGCAGTTTGAATCAATAATAAATGCAAGGAATTTTATAAGGATATGGTTCTAAGTAACCAACGAAGTGCTGGAAACTTGGATATGTATGGTTCATGTTAAAATTGTCAACACGTGGTTCGGAGATTTATAGAAACACTTTCACCTGTTCGGATTACTGTTACGATATTTTGAAGAGGTGAAAGGGTTTTGATACCAATAATATTTATGGTACATCCAGTGGCTGTAAAATGTCTATTTAAGGGAAGCCTTGTATCAGTTTACGATTTTTTTTTATTCCCCTCCCTTCTCATGGAAATCATTCTTGTGGCCACCATCCTCACAAAGTGCGGAAGGGTAAGAAATCCTTTTCGTTAATAAGTTTTTTTTGTTAGTTTTTAACTTGTTAGTTTTTGTTTGCCCGAAGTGTGGAAAGGTAGGAAATAGTTTTCGATCTTGTGCAGGTTGGGAAGCAGAACATCGCTTCCTGGCCCCCGCTGGATCGTAAATGGTTATCTTTAATATTTTGGTAGAATGAATTGTTTCAATGCCTTGCTAGATTTATTTATTAGTTTTTCTCTTTCCCAATTCTGGAAAGGGAAAAAAGTTACCTATTTATTACCGCTGCGCACTTCAAATGTCGAAGGGTAGGAAATAGGTTTCGTTACGATATAGTTCACCCTAAAAATGGAGGCACCTGTACTACATATGCCTCCGTTTTTACAGTGATTATCCCCACTCCCTATACATGATTTTGAGGAACAATCATGTATGGGAAGTTGAGTGTGGTAATTTGTTCAAACATTATTTGTACGAACAGTCCATGTTGTGTTGTAGTAATCGCAATGTCTGCTAAAATCATAATGGATCAAACTGGCTATTCTAAGTCATACATGCCATGTAGATGACGGTTTTGCGCCACAATATGTGCGGTAATACCCTTCACTTGGTGATGAAATGGAAATGAAATATTGAAATACGCAATAACAAAAATAGCTGGGAGATATAAATGAAAGTTTGGATTACGAAAACGCGTAGTAGATGGTACACATTGAGATTAATATCAGCATTTTGACAGTTGCTACTATCGCAACAATAGATTCTTAAACTGCTGCATCTGTTTTAAACTTTCCATTCTGCTGAAAGTCTAAATTTTGCCTTCTTGGATTATGAGTTGGTTCCACACGACATGCTTTATCACCATCATGCAGTGAAATAATTTATGTACGTTGCAACACACCGTGGAGAAGCTACAATCCAATCCTTAAATTTTTTGCCATCATCGGCTCTAAAGACATGATCCAAATTTTCTGCGTACTTCAAGAACTGCTCTTTAGTTACTGACAACAAACCATCACCATATGTTTTCGTAAGAGAACTAGTCTCGAAGATGTTTCCATAAAACAAGGTTCCATAGTAATGACCTATAAGAAAACCAATAGGAATAGTGTTTTTTGTGAAAAATCTGGAACCGGACTGGTCATTTGTGACAGTAAACTTTTTGACGAAAAAACCTAGAGCCCAGATTCATTCCCACACATGCTTCTCTCCTTGTACATCAAGGTTAAGATTAAATTTTATTTTCCACTTGTTCCAAGGTATGGCACTACCGTTACTGTTCAACCTTTCATCTCTAACAATATTTGAAGGGAAGTGGCGAATATACTGCGGAAAAATCTGAACTGCACTAAGTCCAATTGGGATATTCTAAACATTTCTTTTCCTTTTCAATTCAATAGATTCTAGTTATTTAAAAAACAAGCTTGCTGCAGGAAGCTGTTATCCCATCTCGATAGCATCTGTTTCATCTTTCAGGAACTGACGGGAGAATACGGCAACCAGTGGAATCAAACAACGTTTCAAACAATTTTCATCCATGTTACCGCCAACAAACTTCCTGTTCTTGGGCAGAAGCATACAAGACATATCCACAGAAAATGTGCCCGCACATGGATCCACAACCAACTGACTGGCATGTGTAAATATCTTAAAAATATCCATTATACATTGTATTGATTTTTGTTCAGGCCGTACATTGATAGAGAAACAGGATATTACCTTTATGTTGGTGAGTACAAATTTTTGTTGTTATGGACCCTTGGGATTCTTTTCATCTCATTACCTGTTCAGGGATGAACAGAATGAATGTACTCGGAGCGACTATAGTTCAACATCCCCAATGCTTGGTTCCATTACATACCATTCTTCCAGAATTTAACAGCTTATTTACCAACAGAACTATACGTCAGACAGGGTATCATTGGATTTGAGGTATAGTAACCCCTTTCCTTTGTGCAGTAGAGCGGTTTATCTTCCACAATGAAGCCACTTATTTCCTTCTTGATATCTGTCCCAATCTTATCTTCTTCCGGGTTGTCCAATAGAATGAGAAATTTCTCTAAATTGATATGATTAACTCAACATGAGAATTGTATTGCAGGGCAAAACGTTATGCATGAATTTTCTTTCTGAGCAGTGCATCACAAAATTACAAGAATTCTTTCATGTTTTATTCATCAAATCGATCATGTTCTGAGTTTGGACGGTCCAGATCGAACCTGATGTTGTATGTACGGTCTGTTATAATGAAATCCACCTTTTCATGTAAGTCCTGATACATATCATTATCGTGTGTATCAATAAGGGCTTGAGATCAGGAGCTGTAGCAACAGAAATATATCTGCATACCTTCCTTCAGCAATTACATTGCACTCTGAGTCTCTTCGATCAATTTCCCTGAGGCTTCTGATTGTATTTCGTCTTTATCTTTGATATATAGACTTGATTCATGTGTTGTTTCTAGCTCAATTTAGATTTAATCATGACTTGTATCTGTTCCCTTTCCTGGGTCTTTTGATTTCTTCCTCCTTCTTCCCATTTCGGCAATGCTCGAAGACCGTCCTCGCTTTGCAAAAGTAGTGGACACATCCGGAATATCATGCACCGGTATTGAGGTTATTGATTTAAGTTGCGGAACGGTGATCTTCAATGCCTCGTACACATGACCAGTAAGGTCACAAAAGAATTGTGGCAATTCCAAACAGTCCGGTTTACAGAATAAATGTATCAAAAAGGGTGTTGTTTCCATATTAAAATCGACATCAGAAATTGGAACATTGACAATTATTTCATCCAGGTTTCTAAGATATGAGTCAGTGATGTATCTCAATGCTGCATCTTGCGGAATTGTGGACGTCCAAACATCTGGGAACACCAATGTTTCCTTACGGGGAGATCCGTTGTTCCTTGTGAATTTTTTTCTTGTGTCAAAGAGGAGAAAGTCATAGCTTGGGACGTGAAAACATTGAATGTAGAAGTGTCAAAGTTGTAATGAGGTATTGGGATAGTAATTTACTGATGAGTAGAATGTGGATTGATTAATCGAGCTGAAGCAAGGCTTTAAAATGTGTTTAAACAATGAACCCAATTCTTATTCAATTGAAATCTGTTATATTTTCAACATTTTTGCAACGATTTTTGATGTTAATTTTGTCTTTGATAAAGCTCGATACAACCTAAATGCTGTGAAATAACACAAGGCATTCAAAGTTGTTGTAATGGACCTATTGAATGGAAACTAGTTTGCTCCTCTTCCTCAGTACTGGAGGATTAGGTGGATGTAATCTGGACCGACCGAAATTCTAGTTGAAGTGTCCTTATCTTTGAATAAATTATGGAACAAGTGGAGTGTTCGTGCATCTCTGCGTCCATACATATATATTGCGAGTGCATCGCGCTCCATCTGCCAAACTTGTTGTGAACCAATTTCGGCAAGGATCTTGTCACCATTTGCTCCCGTTGAAAGGGAAGCGCTTACTCTCAAAATATTCTTCCTTTTATATTCTTCCTTCTCAAGGCGGACGTTAATAGACGCAGAGACTGGCTAATGACTTGAGCAAATCAAATGAAGGAAATTTTGAAAATTGATATTCTTATAGTTGAACTTTTGTTTCAATTCCACACTGTTGTAACTGTCGAGAAAGCTGAACAGAAGGAATACGGTGAATTAAATCTCATTCTAATCGGAATTGCTATTGTTATCATGGTCTTCGGAGCTATCTTGTCGATATTGTGCTGATGAAGACATTGCGTATGTTGAAAAATATGTTGGAGTGCAGCATGTCGCTGAAGGCGATGGCGACGACTTAAAAACATTGTAGTGGATCTGTTCAAATATTTATGTAAGGAAGAATGGTGGAAGGAGTTGCTGAAATAGAACGATATGGCATAGAGGATGAAATCGGAGTTGCAAGGAGTTGCTGAAATAAAAAGGATATTGGATAGACAATGAAACCGGAGTTGCTTGATGACAGATGATGGGATACATTTTGAAATGTAGTAGATGTGATAGTTGAAAATATCAATTGTAGTGTGGTAGTCGTATGGTATTACTAAATGATTTGGTTCTTTTGGAATATCTGAGTGTGGGAGCGAGCTAAGGAAGAACATTGTAACAGTCATTCATCAGCAGTCGGCAGGTGTATGGTCACCGTGTTGAGCCATATGAAAAATGATTGAATCAAGCATAATTTTGAAAATACACAGTATTTGGTGGAAGAAAAATTTTTCCTCCATAACGAAGTTGGGAATTTCGTAAAAAATTAGAATCCCAATTTTTTACAAAAATCTCAACTTTATATGGAGAAAATTACACACCACTTCTTGTAAATACACTTTCCATCATCTGAAGTTGGGAATTTCATAAAAAAGTTGAATCCTAATTTTTAGGAAAATCACTACTTCACATGGAAGAAATTTCACACTATTTACTGTAAAAAAGATTCCCTTTGTATACGCGTATCACACGAGGAATTGTAACAGTTGCAATTACCTTCTGTTTCACTGTCAAATATAGTTTCAACTTTCTGCGATGAAGTGATGAAGGAGGTCATAGGATATAAGCGATATAATCAACTGCCACGAGACACTACCAAAGTCATATCAACTGCGACATACTTGTGCAGTCACGATAGCAACGGCCACAAAATACAACCGAAGTCATAGAAACTGTGACATATTTCAACTGTCGCAATACCAACGGACACAAAATTCAATCAAACTTATATTAATTGCTACATATTTCTACTGTCCCGAATTAAACGGGCACTGAATACCACAATAGTCATACCAACACATATGTATAGATAATACAGATTCGCCCTCAACTTATGTCCACCTCCCTCTATGTATTATCAAACTATCAACGAACCAACGGAGAAACATCAATTACAAATTCTTCAAACTCTTCGGCAACTGCCCCACTTTCGATGCATAAAGTTCTGTCTGCAACGGCAGAGAAACCGTTTTATTCTAAGTTGCTGGGAGATGACTACGGCAAATATGTATCTACAAGGGGTATCACACCCCTTGTAGATACACTTGTGAGGCTGTATTTCCCAACGGACCATGATAACAATGTAAGTTAGGCAATGGGAAAGGAATAACCAAGTGTGCCAAGTAGTTCCGAAATACCTTTCAAAAATGTCAGTACAGCCACTGTTCGAGCGCTGAACGAAAGAAATAGATATAGACAAGAGTGGATACCGAAAAGTGTAGAACAAAAAAAAACAGAATTTCTATTACAAGAATGCATATTAAACCATTGTGGAAGAAATTATCATATCCATATGTAATGCAAAGTCAAGATAGAAGAAACGCAAAGACACTTCAGGAACTGGAATAAACAGGCACGGATTATTCCTGAGACTATCAGGCGATGAAGGCTGGGGATGAGGGGATGAGCAACTTGGAGGACAATGAAACTTGTATGGCTATAGAGCTGAGAGAGTTCGTAATTGTTAATTATTTTTGCACAAATGTATATATTTTTGTAAATCAAATAAGAAACGTCGCCAAACCACTCCGGGATGTGACTATTGAGCATCACGGCACATTTGTGACATCGTTTGAAGAATAGCAGCATCAAGTTAGCTTTGGAATGATTTCAGTAACATTTCAAAGCGATTATGTCGATGAAAAGTTTAATATTATTTCTCAATTATTAGACGAAAAGGATGGAAGACTTGTATTAAAAAAGGATAACGCCTTTGTGGTGGTATATGGTCTACACAGCCTGTCCGCACTGCAAGTCCTCTGCGTAATGAATATTCCAGATGTGATATGGAAAAGGAATCATCTTTGCGTTGTTTTACTTGTGCGAAACGATAAAGCGGTAATGAAACCATTGGATTTGATTGCGCTGAGTCGGTTACGAAATATATCGCCCTCGAAAAGAAAGAAGGATATTTCGTTTATCGATCTCATGAGTAGTGTAATACGGTACGGTGAATCGTTTTCAGAAGTGTGTGGTTTTTCGTATGATGACACAAGAAAAAAGTTTATCTAGAGAAACATGGAAGCATAAAATTTCCTTGATGGGAGCAGCAAGTCCACATATGATCGATATGTTCGTGTTGGGAAAATGCTCTTCAACGTAACGCTTGTTTTCGAAATATCAACACAATTCCGGTATTTGGAAGTGGTGAAGAATCTATTAAAAATGTGGGTACTTATTTGGACAGTGGTGTGCTTTTTTGTGCAACGGAGAAGAATGTACTGTGCCTTTTGAATACTCCGGAAGCATTTTTCGCAAGCTCAAACAATGGTACTTTTCATGTAAACGTTTTTCACTGGCTTGGCAATGAATTTTTAACGGCTTTGAAACTTTGGTAGATGTAATTTGTGAAAAGGGTGAGACTTGGGAAAAGGACATATTCCTATTATGATGGAGGAAACAATGTATGTAACCATTCCGGAGACAAGGGGAAAATCAAAAACTGTTCATGGAATATTTTACAACCACATGAGGCCATTAGAGTATTGTACCGATAACAGGGATGGAAAGCTGGTTAAACGTACATCGTTTCGTCACGGGGAATTTTTGAAAAGGAAAGGACTAATTTTTCAAGCAGAATTACCCGTTGGAGAATGGAAACATGGAAACTGGTGTAACGGGTGTGAGTGGACGTTTGGAAGTGGGTACTAGAAGCAAGAGAAGGGCACATAGTTTGCCACGCCATTAACATCTGTCAAGACACCTGTATAACGGAGAAAAGAATCACCAGAAAGGGCATCTGCGTCAACGAAATGATTTAATGCCAGCTCTATTGTCTTTCAAAGGAGTAAACATTGTGAAAAATTGAATCCTTATGAGAACAAACTGCCACCAGAATTAATTCCACCTGGATGTTTTCCTATATTCCGTACAAGACGTCAAAGGTGTACAGATCAATTGACTATAAACCATACTTTACTTCATGGAAGACACAATATTATACAAGACGGAGAACGTGGTAGAGCGGAGGAGAAACTTCATCGTGATAGTCGTATGAAGAGAGCCGAAGCTCATATGAGGAGCTTGGAAGGGAAGCGATTATTTGGAATTGAACCCCTTTATGACACAAAGACACTATAAGTCCGCATTTATTCCATCTGATCATCGCATCCATGTATTTTTTCAGTCAGAAAAAAGTTTGGAAATGAGAAATTTGGCATGGATGTGGGCTGCTTATAAGGAAGTGGAATACATGGAAATTTCTGCCGATTACACGGAAACAGAAAAATGGAATCAAGGAGGTCTTGATAATTATGAAATTTGGGGTCTCTTTTACCTCAACAGAAAGAAGAAACCGTTTCACAGTGATGAGTATTGCATCATGGATTGTATTCCCCACCTGCTTTTTATGGAAGAATCAATGAGAGGTGCCGTCACAGACGCATTTAGGAGAGGCTTCGAATTTCCAACACAACCAATTGCAGAATTATTTAGCAATATAGAAGAATTCTTTCTTGATAAAAAATGTGGCAGAAGAAGGACAAATATATATAACTGGAATCGTATTATCAAATCTGTAAATTTGGAAACTCATGAATAATACAGGAACAAGGGTTCTTTTCGTTACTTCACTACAAGAGCGTTCGTAGAGAAACATTTGGAACGTCATCTGGACGTGGTATGGATGTCCAATCGCCGTGATGCCTTCAAGTTATGTATTGGATGGTTTTGTGTATTGATGAATCTATAGAACAACTATACATGGCCGAATGAAATTCCAAACGGTGGGGGTCGCTTCCTCATAACTGGCCAGGAATGTGAACTGTAACAAGGACAGAATGACTTCGAAGTTAGAGAGCTTGGTTCCCCTGGGTATTTTACAAAGACAACCAGTACCGAATCAGTTCCTTATAGATAGCTCCTGGGACCCATGTATATGTACATCTCATTCCAGAACAAAAGGAACAAATGACGATGCGTTTGGAAATGGAAGAAATAGAAATTCCCGTACGATCAATTTCAATTGGACATGATTATGTGCAGCACGCAGGTTCTGAATGTGATGGCAGCCGAGATTTAAGACATAATATTTATACTGACCCCGAGAGCAGTGACTTGAAAGATGCTATTTCATATGCCTACGGATGCTCTCCACACCGGTAACGCCAAACTGAATATGATTTCTCGTCAACACAATGAAACAATAATGAGGGTCATGGTAAAGGTAATGAGGGTTTAAATAATGATAAAGGTGGTGATATCTATGCTGATGATGATATGGTGCCTTAGAAGATGTCAGAAGTTGAAAAGCCGCCATTTTGTTGATTATTACGCAACTTCATATTCTATTATTTTGTTCTATTAAGTTGTTTCCTTGTTCAATATGATCAACATTTATGTCAACGTAAAATAAAATGTACTCCACTGTTTACATGCACACAATTAGTTTTCATCGGATTAGTATTGTTTGAAAAGGAACTTTTCCATTGAATACGTTATGTGAATAATATTGCGGTAATTGCTATCAAATTTTGTTCCCGCATATCATAATCATATTATGTTCCCCATAACATGATATTATGGGGGAACATAAAATGATTTCATAATTTAGAACCATATTCAGAAGAGGGAATTTTGTAAAACATTTCCTCCATATGAAGTTGGGATTTTCGTACAAAAGTAGAATCCTAATATTTTACGAAAATTCCAACTTTATATAGAGGAAAACTTTTACAAAAGTTTCGTAAAAAATTGGAATCCTAATTTTTTACAAAAATCCCAACTTTGTCGGGAGGAACATTTTTACAACTGAATAATATTGTGGAATCTTTGTGAATTTTCCGAAACCGTATCATACGAATTTAAACATTTGAACTTTTCTCCGTCAGGAAGGAAAAATTCGACATTCGAAATTTCTTCAGTTCTTTACAGTGGCATAAATCCGTCATTTAAAATTTACCGTTACTCTAACAACAAATCCATTCGTACATCACCTATCAAATGATTGTCATATTACCTGCAACGACGACTTCAATAGTTTATAATGGTAACGAAGCAGTTTGCTTGTGATACGAGATATTGCACATACTCCTCAGACACATCAGTTGGTTACAGACTACATTAAACTTCATGCAAATTAAAAAAAGCGGAGATCAGAATGAATACAAGATGTTACAATTGCAAAGAGCCGTCATGGTCTATTTGAGATAACCGATTCCCGTCATGAATCTTTGAACGACAACGGAAAGGACCATGAAGAACCAATGAGCGTATCAACTGAACTTGCAGATACATCTGAAAGCTCAGAAAAGATTATTGATCTGAATCTTGCAGCATACCATTTGTTGACATTATGAGAAGATATTGGTATTGATTCTGTAGATATGATTATTCAGCTGCTTCGATGGGATACCTTCATTCCAGATGTTGTTCGTAACCAAATAAACTATTGGAAAGAATGCCTGTCTATTGCGGATAGAACTGTCGTTCAGAGTTTATTCGATGATGAATTTAACAAAACTGAGGTACCATATAACACAGCCCCAGACGATAATAGGAAGGACTTCTTGAACAAAAAGACGTTTTTGAGGTGTTGCGTACACAAATTAAAGTAGCGACTGAAACTGATGTTAACTTTAGACCCTGTTTCAACTAAGGAGATCGTAATTATGTTTTTCATCCTCCTCAATCGGAATTCTTGGAAAAATTATACATGTCTATAAGAACCCAGGTTTAGGGTGGTTAAGGTTCTTCAATTAAGCGGAATCAAGGTAAGGAGACAATTCGGAGTTCTTTTCTTGGAGTTTTACCGATATATACAAATAAAAGAGCCAGGACTTTCGAAGTAGCAATCGTTAGTTGGATATCACATACACGTCACATTCCTGAATTTCACAGTACCGTTCAGATGTTTCGTTATTTATCATGGATATACAATGATTGGCTTCCTCCCTGTAGAATGCCAAGGATCTCATTCTCAACCAGAAGAAGAGGACAACTACTTCAGTAAAGGAGAAATAAATGATGAACCTATTGCCTTTGGCGATCACGTTCCACATACTTCGTGGTCACTGGGGAGAGATGATAAAGATAAAAGTGTCATTTCACAACGTAATGTCCGTGATTCTTGAGCCGTTAATTTAGAAGGCAATGAAAAGTTTCCATTTAAGCACTAAACAACAATATTCAATGTAATTACTCTCCTGTCATAGTGTGGTACTTCTGCGACATACCAAAAAGTAAACCTATCTCTGGAGTTCCACATAACTTTACCCTCACACTTCCATGCGTCAGATGATTAGTAAACAAAACAGATATCAAAGACGGTGAGAAAACTGTAGCTACAACAATTCAATGCGTACCAGAAAGGAAAAATGAGATTAGTGGTTTTCTGAAGTTGGTACATATTGCATCATCAACGCACAGAAACATTTGTTACTGAAAGAAACACAGAAAATACTCCAGGACGTATAAATTGCACCATAGGTCCCTTTTATAGAAATATTAGGCACGACACATCCGCAGTTATTTTTCCGTGGAGTTTTTCAATGTTTACGAATGGAACATTGCACAATCTTCATATGTGTACTTATAAGGCATTCAAAACGTGATTCATGGTT
Source organism: Odonthalia washingtoniensis (assembly GCA_032358235.1). Taxonomy (NCBI): domain Eukaryota; phylum Rhodophyta; class Florideophyceae; order Ceramiales; family Rhodomelaceae; genus Odonthalia; species Odonthalia washingtoniensis. The sequence goes on from JAULBU010065913.1 coordinate 15,361, forward strand.
TATTTGTCTAGTCCACACCTCACCGTGAAGTGTGTGGAAAACGCAGCAACGGTAAACCGTTTATGACGCAGCGCATCGCGTTGTTGCGGGCGTGAAATTACCTTCTTGCTACAGTAGAAAATCAATTCTAGGCACCCGGTTTCCATGTTGATTTCTCAAAAACGAAGAAGTCACAGAATTTGAATGTTTTCTTCCTAAATAAATCTATTCGAGGAATGTTGGAGGCGAGGATTTGAAATTTTTGGATATGGTTATCCCAGTTGTGGCCAGATATGTCAATAGAGTTACTGGTTATCAAGATTATTCACCCTTGACTAAAATTTGCACAAGTTACACAACCATCATGCAAGATTTGTTATACGACAATACTTCACTCGGCTGGTGAAATAAATCTATTGTTGAAATTGGTAACCGCATTTTTATTCTGAAATCACAGTACATTCAACATTTTGAGAAACATTATGATACAGGCATCCATTAATTGAACTTCCATTTACTACACCACGTAGTGGAATACCTCTCGATATTTGGCAGTCTAAACATAATTGATTCCTCGCCTTAGAATCTCTTCAACTCATTCTTCAAACAGTCATTTAGATCTATTTCCAAACGGCTAGCAAATCGAATGGACGGAATAGTGAAAAATTGGACCAAACATTTCTTCTATACGTCGTAGCTCACAGCATGTTGCGTTTATACAACTCTGTTGCAACAGTTTCCAACACAACATTATACAGGGCCAACAGCTAAATTACAACGTACAGAACACGCATCTACATATTTGGTACGATATGAGGTTTCTGTTTCTTTGAAACAGATTGAATCAATACGACAAAGAACTTTACTGTATACCAAAGTAACGAAGGAAATTATTACTCCAATACTGGGAAACATATCACTTACTAGTCTAAAAGTCTTGACCTATCTCGTTTGGAACTATTTATAACATAATGGAATGTTTCCTACAGACTCCGAAATTGCTGTCACATTTGTTAAGTTGGTTGGCCATCTCCATAAAATGAAACAGTACGATAGTTCTAGAAATACTATCAGTTACAAACTTCATCAGCAATGCCGACTTGAAAGGCAACGAATATTTTTCACCACGCAATTTGGTCCCAGAGAGAAGAAAAGTAGTAGCTTCGTCTATATTAAGAGTGGGGATAGCAATAGTTTCATTCTCAATATAGCTAAAGATCTTCTCCTATTTTATATGAATCAGCCTGATAATATGGACATGAAGGATATGGCTTTTGTACAATACATAGAACTCACAGAGCCGCTGGGCAATGTAGATACTGTTTGGAACTTCACATACTTTCCTTGGGCTACATCTAATTCAATGGATTACACTAAAACTGGTATTGACCAAACGCCTGTGAAAAACATTTCAGAAACAGAGGAGTGGTATTATATAATTGCCTTCGATGAAATATTTTTATCAGTACATGTTTTAAGGTCCAAGTTTATTATTGATTCATTTACTGAAAAATGTCCATGTCCAAGACAACTTTTCTACATTAATTAGTTCTACAAGGAGAGAGACTCATTGAACTCAATAAAACCATGTATTAACGAAGATAGTAACACAACATAACATGAAATTATTCATATTTTACTTTATTTTACATGTTTTGTTCTTCCAAATTTTCTTTCACATTTACATTCACTGCCATACTTTCTTCATCCCCCAATAAAGTACTTCGTACAAGTAGTTCAATATATGGTTAGCCAAGCTTATGATACTTTTCCAATCAATTGAAATCTCGGCTATATAATAGCAATTTTTAATTCCACACTTCATTCCTGTCCTGGCTGAACCAATTTGATTGTACTGCTGTAAAATGTTTCTTCGGACTTTTCGACGTAACAGTTATTGTCTCTTCACGTTCTAGTCCTTTGAAACTTCTTTCTTCTTCCCTCTTCACTGTAAGGTACTTCCAACTCGTCAGGGCCCATTATTTTACATAACATTGAAATTTACCAATTATCTGTTCTGTTGCCACTTTTCCATATTTTGAAAACATTTCGTTGGATTATTTCTGACGACCGCGCCCTGATATTATTTCAATATGACCAGTTGCACATAACAATTAATCCATGCATCTACTGGAGTAATACTCATTATTTTTACTTCCGCGATACCCCCTTTTTCATTGTCCAGTAAACATCCCATGAAATCATGTAATACTGCAATTCCAATTTCGTTACTAAACAGGTTCAACTTTTCTTCATCGTCCTCATGATCTTCAAGGTAATTCTCTACTTGACAATTGTCGTTCAGTAATCGAAAAGCAATCATGTTCCTACTGAACCACCACGCCATGTCTAACACATCGTTTCCATTATTTTCCATTATTTTTCTTTTCGAAACAGCTATTTTCATTTCCCTTCCTTCCGTTGCTCTCAAATCTTCAAAATTGTATCGGGACAATAGAAACCCGTACCCAAGCACTTCAAAACATCTATCATTTGCAGCTCTTTTCCTTCTACTACAAAAATAAGATAACAACTGTTTCATACGTCTCTCTAAAGTACATAATTTCAAAACTATTCTACAACTGTATTCATAAATGCTTCTGACGTATATATTTGTTTCCTTTCACCAGATGTGACTTCCGCTCTGTGCAAAGAGCAGATAAAGTCTTTCTTACAGTTCATGGACGGGACGTATATGTTGTTTCCGCTGCAAAGAAGAGTGAAATGAGTCGGTACCATCAGTGAATCATCCAATCATTCTATTCCACTATCTATTACAATTTCACCTCTATTTGTCTAGTTTCTGACCCTCAGATCCTGATATGGGTCCAATTCACACGTTTCCTTACATCTCTACTTTGCATTCTCAGGTCTACCGCCAGTGTAATTTCCAACTTCTTTGTCGGTACTTTCTTTACCATCTTATCCACGTACTTACCACAAATCTTGATGGTATTAGACAATTTTTAAGAATTCCCTGATTTATATTTCTTATCTCTGCACCATTCCTTACATTTTTGTATTTTCCTGTTCAAGGTTCATAACTCCCGATTGTCGAGCCTTTACTGGAACATCCTTATTCAATTCTTTTCCTACTTTCTCATTCGCTCCCACCTTGTACACATTCGTCAGCACAAACAGTTTTGTCTTATCTGCTTTCAATTGGAAAACCTTATGATGAGCCGGAGTATTCCAGCTCTCAACGCCTCGGAAATCGTCTCATGCTCCGTGCAGGTACTGTAGTCCCTTCGGTATAAATCAATAGTTAGTGCGTGAAGTCTTGGTTTAGCTCGTGTGAAAGCTTCGCTCGTCTGGAACTCGATTTTTCGCTCTCTGAAAAAAACACTCATTCGTATGAAATTTCTATGCCCTCCTAACTTCTAGGATGGAATTGTTTTATTCGTTTTTATACTACTAGCGCCTGTGTTCCACCTTCCTTCTTTCCTGTTTCAGTCCTTAATTCGAAGTACATGCGTCTAGTGACACGTTTGATCCTGTTGTCAGCACGTGTTTGGTATTTATCGTTTTGTCTGCCTTTTAGATTCGATCTCCTTGTTTTACGTGTAGTAGAATTATTTTATTACATCATTATTTAGTGTTTCTGTTATATGGCCACGTGTGCTAAAATTATGTAATTGCATAAGGTATTATTGTTTACCACGTGTCATATCGAGTGATTCGATTTTGTTTCAAGTACCAGATCATCGCCTTACAGTGTACACATTAAAGTAGCAGCATTTGTGTATTCATTATCGACACTTGTGGCGTAAACATGTCACCGACATGTTACAAACCTCTTCTTCTAGATTTCCGGATTCTTCCATATTAACTTCTATTTCTTCAAGCGATCCTAATTTTTTCTTGGGATTATCCACATCTGTACGATTTCCACAATTATCTAGAGTATTCACAATCACAAAACTGTCTGTTCTGTAATCCATATCATCGCTATTACGAATGTTAACCATTTCACCATTAGATGAGGATTCGTTCGGAGCAATGCTCCTCACTCTCACAATAGAACCTCCCCTTCCCACAAATGCCACGAATAGTACCCTTGCTCTTGCTCTTCCTCTCCTACGCCTTTTAAAAGATATCATTGAACTTGGTTCAGCGCGGTCATCATATACATCATCATCTCCACGATTACAATTAACTCTTGCCGTTTTCAATGGAGGTTCTCAATTTATCAGCGATTACCGCGTCTTATTTTGCGCAGATCATCTTTCTCCACTGCAATTCGTCATGGCTCATTTCCAGACAATTACCAATTACAAACTCTAGCAGACTTCTTTTCCACCCTTCTTATAAGCTATAAATTTTTAAACAAGTTCGCCAATACATTCAATAAAAATGTGACGGCTATGAGATTGTGTACTGAAACAATACATTTTCCTCCATGTGAAGTTGAAATTTTCGTAAAAAATTAGATTTCTAGTCTTTTACGAAAACTCAAACTTCATATGGATTCCAAACTTCATGAATTGTGTACCCTTGTTTTATATAGTTCCAAATACAGCATCTTTTCCACACGCTCCATAAGTTGCTCTTGCGACTCTACAGTCTTCATAAATATAGTACTCCATTATGTTCAACGTTTTCCCATGGTCGAACAGTTGTATTTGCATCATTCACATGGCATTAACCATGTGTGAGTGCAATATTTCATGATTCCATTACATTGAAAACTATTTCCCACATACATCCATATATTATACTACAGCTGATATCTTTGCCTCTCTTGAACTTTCAGCCACTAACCACATTTAATTGTACATATTATTTGTAAGAGGATTGTGGTTTCCAATCACAATCCTCTCAAGTACCTATTCAGTAGTAGGATGTAATAGTTTCCGCTTCCGATACTCATCTTGGTAAAAATTGTATTAACTTCTTTTATTCCTATTCGACATTATAACATGCAGAAAGATACAGCTAAAGACTTGTGAAATACGCCTGCTTTGCTATTGTCTGTTTCAATCCCAAGTACATTTCATTGCATCGCAGGCAGCAAATGTTTCCACTAGTACCACCGACGGTTGCTGCCCAATTCTTTTTCCATCAGAATTCTGATGGATTCTGATTCTGAATCCATATAATAACAAGCTACTAGTTATCTGAATTTTCCTAGTCACTGGTAGAAATATGTCGGAACAAGAGTAAGTTGAATATATCAATATGTTATGTGCTATGATGTAAATGACAACCTAATACAATTTTCAAATAGTCTGAAATAAATTTTGTACATACATTATATTTTTCAGAGACAGTATCATACTTCATGGATTTTCGATATTTGACATCATAGAATTCACTACCTGCATTCCCAGTGATGTTGGGCCCAGTAAAAGCGGTGTATTCCGTGTTTGTGAGAACTTCACCTCTCTGATTGGCTACATGCGACAGAACATTCCCACTCTGCAGCTATTCATTTTACTTAGTTTATTTTCGAATACTTGCTTTTTGATTACTTTCGGTAATGTGTATTCCAAACTTTTATTAATATAGAAATACTGGAAATTATATTGACATTAATAAATTTTCGAATTGTCAACAGACTACAGGCCTGTACATTTAATCAACCCGTTCGGTGCCATTTCCCGTTATTTACTTTAACATTGATGAGGAAGGAATTTTTGTGTTAATTTCACACAATTAAATTACCTTGTTCTTAACCAATCATAATTTATGATTCTCACATCCCCGCATTCCCCTCTCCCCATTAACATAGTTCATTGGCTATTTTTCATTCATCATCGATTAGCCATCAACTATCAGCGCTGCAAAATGACACTTCAGTCATCATCGATATTCAACCTACCATCTTTCACCTTGCAACATTGAGCGACTATCAATGTACATTATCACATGCAATTATAAGTAGATCCATTAAACTTGTAATAATCGGCGCCGCGCAATGGCAGTTCAATTATCACATATGAAAATTCAACTGTATGTCCAAAACATTTCCCAAAGGTACGTCTCCTTCTACATTTTACTCATACCAACATTTTATCATTATTTCATTAATAATTATTAAAATTCTTCTCATTATTTTCATCATCTGATTTCCGTTGACAAATAACGTTTTCCTTTTCACTACTTCGATTCTGCGAATAAGTTTGTACCGTTTTTTCTATTTCTTTTCTTTCATAAGCACATTCTTATTTCATTTTCATTGACATGCGAATTACTAACCACTTTTCCGTTAACGATTTTTCTAAATGTGATTTTCTTATTTCAGGCGATCAACATGGTACATATCGTAGCAATGATGGAATATCATTCCAGTAGTATATCCTGCGGAAATTAAACTATGAACTTTTCGTGTATATGGAATTTATATCTTTTCTATATCTTTTTTTCATATTCCTGCTCTTTCCCCTTCGTATCACATTTCGTATTAGTACCATTTTTTGGTATTTCGTCCGTTTCTATTTTTGTGATGTTTTTCAATTTCACATAATCTGATACCATTATTATTAAACTTGAATATCACATATATACTATGATTAGTATACATGTTTTGCAATGTATGTTGGCCATATTCTATATAGCTATGATAGCTACCACGTATACCATAATATTATATAACTATATTACACATGTCTCCATCACAAACCGAAGTACCATCCACTCATTCTATCAAAGGCTGAATCATTTTCGGATTACCCATTCATGATTATATGCAGTAAATGAATGGACAATTGGTTTGCACCTGCAGTGTTACATTCAACAGATGAACAGCGCAGTCGATACGTTTTTTATATTTATCTACATTTTTGGTAGGATTTTATGAAGTATTCACTTACTCTATCTTAGATGATGTGTACGGTTTTTGCATCACACATACACAGAAATGTCCGGTGTTTGAAGGAAGTTTTCAATATTACATCCATGTGATTTTCCAACCTATGAAAGGAGTGCTGTAGTAATTCTTCCATTTGTTTTTTACTATGTGTAAGAAATGTTTACTCCTCATACATTCAAAATTACAGTACATGGAAACCACAGCTAATGGCCCATACAATTTATATTCAAAGTTTGTTGATATTTTCTTCAGTTAACATCCGTAAGAATCCAAACACTGTAGTTCTGCTTTGGAACCTATACGGACCCCCAAAATTCGCATGGTCTAGCACATATTTACTCCACCCAAAAACCAGGCCGTTTGAATGTAGTCATTCAGTTCCGAAAACACAAACGATATCAACATCTACATTTATATTATCAGCATTGCAGTTATCATTACTTTGGATGGAATTATCATTTGAGATGGGAGTTGCAGCTGAGACAGAACCATCACCATCATTTTCAGTTTCAGTTTGTACTCTATTCTCAGTATATTGATCATGATATTTATATTGGTACCAGTATTAATATCATCGAATGATGCAACAAAGTCAGTATTAGTTTTTGAGACAGGATGTTTATCATCATTGGTTGCGATGGGATATTCATTGTCGAGAGATTCTGAGATTCCATCATCAAGGTTGTCAATCGATTGCATAATTGACACTGCAAAAGCATCATCGAGTATTGCCATTCTGGTTTCTGGTGTCTTCTAATATTGCAACTATTTTTAGATCATTGACACCAGGAATAGTTACAGAACGAGCTGATCTGTCGATTTATTGTTTAACTCTAGGCGAGAGCCATTTTCAACGTTTTTCGTGTCCATTCTTGACAAACACCTGCACGAGGTCACCAGTATTTATCACTGGATTTATGGTAGCCTTTGTTTGTAAGATGAGGCTAAGCTTTCGTTTGCCCAGAATTATATCTCTCGCATTATCCACCATGTATATCGTAATTGGTGTCGAATTAGCAACCAGTGGTTTAGTGAATCTCTTGACAATCTCAAATTACGACAGTATATTGGAATCATACAGGTAATTTAAGATAGAGGCAGGTCTCAGAGCACATACAGTTTTACTTGCATTTGGTGACGCATGCGTCAGCTGTAAGATCTAATAGTACCAGCTTTCCATTCTAATTTGTTCCTCTGATGTCTCCTTGATTGTATAGGCCTGAATATAATAAAATCCAATTTTAATTAGTTCATAAATTCGTCCTCGGCAAAATCCTGATAGTCTTGAACCGCCACTGGGGGAGAGAATTGTGTTATCAAGGTATCTTCGAAAGCAACAATTGCTAGGAAAATTGAGGCATCGGGTGCTGGATATACTGACTAAAACTGTGAGAATCTATCCATACAGTGAAAGAGGCGTATGTGATATAGATAAAAATGGTCGATCATAACGAGATCATTTACTGAGCGATTGAGAGTGTCAACAGAAACTTTGCAAGACGGCGGTGTATGTGGGCGGAGGAGATCATTGATGACATTGACTACAGTTTTAGTAACTGAAAATAGGATCCCAGATGTTAACCATAGCGACTACGGCAGCTTCACCTTGAGTAGATGAAATGATTTTGTTCGGGATTCCTGATCATAAATGATAGGCCCTACCAAACATTTGAGATTTGAAACAAATGCCACGTAGACTCGCAGAATTTTTTTGAATTTTTATAAACAAGAATATCGAGGAACGATTACCATAATTCGATAGCTCTCGAAACTCCTTCTTAATTACTACCCCCGTCCGTCCACGGGGTTGTACGAATATCTGATGCAACCTTCGAACGAGAGAGTAGTGTGTTGTTTCCTCCTGGGCCCATAACTGAGCGAAAATAAGTAGTGACTGAAAAATAGAATGCTATATAAATCGGGTAAACGAATGAATAAAAGATAAAACAACGGTGGGGCAATAGAGTAAACTAGAAGGGAGTCAATTTATTCGAAAACTCGTTCTTCTTCGACTGAGACGAAAACTTCGTCTCAGTGATAGTATAAATAGACAAAATAGGCAAATAAAAACAACACATACCAATAACTGTCATCTAAAAATATATCAGCGAGGTCAAAAATAGATAGACATGATAATATGTATCATGTCTATATATATATATATATAATGACAACAGAACAGAATTCAATTTTTCTGGATGATAAAAGAAAGCATAAACACAACAAAATACAAGCTAGGTTGCGTAATAACTTTCAAGATCTATGTGGTTATTTTCCAAAGTTTAGATGCCCCATTTCAAAACATTAACGAAAAATTTCCTAAAAGTTCATGAATTATTTGATCACGCCCGTCCCGAAATTAACTTCTTAATACATATGTTGAAGGAAACATTGCTGTCTAAAAACCATGAATTAATTAATTTGATCTCACAACAAAACTCCAATAACCGAAAGAAGTGAAATGGATCACAATATGGCGTTATTATTGTAAACCCCAACAATATCTACAATATTATAAATAAATGTTGAATATGACCCTAATTTGGTCTCGCATATATTATGAATAACCTAACGGTTTGGCAAAATGTTAACGAAATTAAGACTTTTTTACAAAATTATTACTGCTAAACCTACCATAGTATGATTCAGAAGCAAAACTAGGTACTGTAGTTATAGTCTGGTCTCTAAGAATACGTCAGATTCCTAATATGAAACAATGGCTGAAATGATACTGTAAAACATTGAATTGGACTGAGGTATTTTCATGCAGTTCTTTTTTCATTTTTATTCTATCATAGAAGTCGGTCATGTTTCATTGAAAATTCCCCGTGTATCGAAAGAGGATGATGTAGAACAGCGACACTAATTCATAATACCTTCCTTGTATGCGGTATTCATTTGTTCGAACTGATCCGAAGATAAGATTTTGGTTGTACAATTCTGAGTTCAATTTCACCATTATACCGTGTTTCATACTTTCTCCTACTTGACGGAAACATTGATACGATTGCGTGAAGCCAGTTGAAGGAAACCCTGTGGGATTACAATTCGGACATCCAAACATGCAATTTGAAGGACAAATATCTCCATGGATGTATTATGCATCATGTAGTGTCTCAATCCTTCCGATCAACTTAATGCCTACTCTAATAATATCATATAACGAAAGAGCTCCAGTCTGTGATTGTACACGTCTTTTCGCTACAGCTTTCTCTCGCATTGATAGGATAAGGATAATAATTCTATGTCCTTGGAACATGGCGTTATAGTACATTCGGAGAAACATGCTGTTTGCATTTCTATTCAAAAAAGGAAATACTTCGATTTGGTTCAACATGTACGGTAAATTTGAGTTAGGTGATGCCTTCATAATGAATTTCTCATTGGTAAGAGTATTATTAAGTCCCATTGTTTCCACTCTATAAGAATTGTGGTGTTCAACTTCTTCAATTTGATTTACGATGAATGTTCATCATTAATGAGTTCCTAAATATGAAAATTACTTGCAGCTGCGTCTCCAGATGATTGCATTTTTTATGATAAATTTTAAAATTACTTTGATATACGTTTTGATTATTAAAACAATGTTAAATCTTTGTACTGATAACTTGATGTAATGTAGAATTCTTTCATCCTTCAACATCAACTGGCTTCACGGAGGAATTTATGTCGTTCAAAAGGGACGAGGTATGAGGAAGATGGAACTCTATATAAAATAGTAGTGAGAGTAATGAGTGAAAACCAGACAAGATTAGTCAAGTCTCTCAGAGAACTCTCTTCATAGGAAAAATAAGTGAAAAATACCAGTCCTCCTTTTCAAGATGAATGTTTTATCGTTTTTTCTTTTCATGTGTTGTTGTCGGCTTTAGTTTCAGCGTCATCTCCATGTTGTTTTTATTATCACCATTCTCATCATCCTATGTATCATCCGGCTTCATCATTGTTTCTATCGTCATCTGTCTTCATCAACGTAACCATAATTTTATTACTCAACATTGTTTGTCTCATCGTGCGTTGTTTATCAACATAACCATAATCCTATTATTGTCATAGTATTATCATATAGTTATATTATCGTCATATTATCATATCGTTATATTATCATTATCTCATCATATCATCATATTATCACCATTTCATTTGTTATCATCATCTCTATACCCATGTGTCTCTCCGTCGCGTGTTCCTTATGTTATTACATAAATTGTGCTGGTCAGTACGAATGTGACTGGGCGAATTGACGACATGTCCGTAGAACACCATTCAATAAACCTTCCTCTGTTTTCACCATCTCTTTCGTCTGCAATATCAAATCTTTTTTCGAATGAGGGATTCTATCGGGTTCCATTGCCCCCACTGCACTTATCTTCATCTGTAACGGTTCTTGCACTATTCTTGTTCTGAGCTCCCCGGAGCCTTCCAAACGAAATTGTTTTCGTTTATTTGGCTCGTTTTGAAGATGTTCTCTGAACCCTTTACGGTACCCGTTCCGATTTATCACACCATTCCGGTAATTAATTTCACTACCTCCCATCTGAACAGTTTCAAGTTTTTCCAATAATACCGTTTCGGTTCTGACATTTCTAACTGTACTACCTTGGTCAACAAAATCAATTCCACCAAAGCAACCTTCAGGCCTGTTAGTTTTATCGTCTCCATAATCCAACCTACTCCCATTTTGAACTTCTTCCTTCCGTGCGTTGTTACGTTCCAATGTACTTTCTATCCCATGTTACCAAATTCCAACTTCCTTTTCGGTGTTCCATCCCCTCGACTATCGCTTTCAACGTTTTTAGTTTTAGCTCCCTCTGCTCCAACGTTACTGACTCGTTCTACACTACCAATTCAGCAATTTTCTGCAGCATTACGAGCACTACGCATGTACATACACTCGCTGCCGTCGTTCGGTTTATCTTCTTCGTCATACCGTATATTTCTGAGCGGTGTGATTTCATCATCCTTCATACGTCGAAAATGGATATCCCCTACCCCACTCCATGCTCCACCTGAATATATAGGAGTTATTTTCACATATAAATTCGTACGGTTCAATAATTCATCTTTGTCTTTTTCAGCTGTGTCACCTCACTCCCAGGGGCCGGATTCACTCTCAATCAGAATCGACTCAAGGTTGAAATTCTCGTATTTGCTCCGTAACAGACTCATCATGTTCACCTCTCTTTCCGCCACCTTCTTTACAGCAGCCAGCAGTAACATGTGTAGTTACAATAATCTCCTCCACACCAAATTCTTCATCCACATGTTGCATGTCGCTTACATTGTTCTCAATCTGCTCTGGTTGGAACAATTGCAGTATTTCTACCGTTTCGTTGACGTTCTGTAACGTGACATTAAATTTAAAATGACGGTTCGGAATCACAAATAACCCACTGGAATATTACTGCTGATACTGCTGGACGATATACATTTCCGCCCGGGTGGTACTGCCGCTGTGACACACACTGACATAGTATTACATACTGTTCGTGCCACGTACAGTACCGTCACTGCTGGTGTGCAATATGCTTTTCATGTACAGAAAATGCATCCTTTTCACTCCACCTGTACTCTATGTTTCCTTGTTTCGCTGAGTTACGAACTCGTACTATATTTTTCAACACAACCATTCACCAACCGTCCCTTCCAATTTGCGATAATTTCATTGGTCAATATCAAAAACCATGAAAATTTATCATTTATTTGACTACGTACAAAACTGCGGAGATGAATTCACAGATGGTATTTTCTGGAGAACTGATCAAAGAACTGATCACCATTTTGTTAAAAATATCCGCCAAAATCTCTTTTATTAACTTCTGCCACTTTGATGAGTTTTCAAACTCATCAACCAACTTATCATATAACTAAACATGCCCTAACAATTTAATATTTATGGTTATATTGCATTAAATGGTGGACGTTTTCTGCATTATGCTCTGGTGGTAATATTGGGTAGTTGTTCCCTTGCATTATTTATCTGGTTATGTAATCCTAAAATATAGTCCATCGACTATTCAGTTAACAAGATCAACACATGCTTCTTACGTATAGCCTCTTAGCCTCTATGTCACTCTTTCAATAGCACTGATATACTCAGAACATCTATGATTTTCTGTGCTTTGCACAAGAAAATGTTAATGGTTTTAGTCTCTTTAATATTTACGTTTGAATCTTATTATTTTTACCAGCTCGTAGAAATAAGAGCTTCATTCCTTTACATATTTACGCTCCAGTTATTAGTATGAGATTATAGTGTGTACGACCTCTAATTATTCCAAGAGTACAATACGGAATGATTTGACATCTACTTAGAGAGCAAGTTTGATTATTTTAAAATTCTATTTAGAGAGCACTATATGACTATATTGGCTCCCTGCCAATAATCTTCCATACATATCCGCCTTTATCTCAATGTTTTGGCTCTCGGTGAGATTTCGTTCCTCTTTTTCATTATGTACCTATCTCTCACACATTTTTACTTTAGGAGACAGAAGAGAACAAACCAATACAAATTTCCATTCAATTTACAAATATCACTACGTCACTCTAGTAATGTGTATTGTAATTTATTTTATTATATAGCAGATCGATGTTTCATGGAATAAACAAACACTCGCTCTACGCTACTCACTTACGCACTTTCTCTGTACCGTTTTTCCGTCGATCTTTCAAATACTTTTAACTTTACCCACACTATTGTCAGTTTCTACACATTTATGGCCCAAGAGAAATCAAGTAACCCCTCGCGTACTATTTTCTCATGGGATATACATACCACCACATGGATTGATGGTCGTGGCAATAAAGATAGATATGTAGAGGGAGTGGAACTATGAGAACACTTCCACGTGACTGTCTCCGACAACAACTCTAATAACATTCCAGCTACATTACGTTGTATTGGGCTCGAAGTCTAACTTTGTGGTCGTGCGAAGGACCTTTTTCAGGCATTGTAGAGGATGTTTTTTTAATAAAAGGGTGTAAAATAATTGTAGGCGCAACATTTTTAAAGGATGCATTATCTGCAGTCGCAGATGTATAGCTTGTCTTTACAGACATTCTCAGTTCTAAGCGTCAGACGAACGGGTCTTTTCGAAATCACGAAGCTCGATTCGCAGCGCAGGTCTCAAAATATCATTCGTATGGGAAATCAATTATATTACACGAATCCAGGGTTTGTATGATGCTCATTTCTGGTTCCGATATTAATGACTCGCAGAAAATCCCAATCCTCTTGGCTGTGAGCGGCCAATGACTGCGAGCGGCCGAAAAGAGGTCAATGCACATGATGGAAACGACGAAATAATCAACCGGATACTGTGCAAATACGTGACGTCAATTCTCAGACAGTGCGATGGAAAGTAAAATTATTTATCTCCATCTTCTGACACGATTTCCGCAAGTACATCTTCAAGTACAACCTTGATTCGAAGTACACGTGGTTGTCGTGGCAGAAGCACTGACATTAATTGTCAAAATATATTCAACGCCAAATGATGTCACCACACGAGCTTAGAGTTTATTAACTAGGGGCAAAGTGCAAAACCTGTAAAACATAAGGTCACTGGAACTCCGACCACAACGACGATGGAATTATAAAAGATGGAGTACGTTCCATCGACCCAGTCAATCGTAAAATGGTAATAATAATAATTTCCACAGTAATAGTGGTAATATAGCAACTTTTATTGCTACCAATTCTGCTAATATTATGAAAAGTATTGAATTGAAATATGTAATCGTAACGCATTATTGACAAGGTGCATCAACCCACCTGTGGAAATTATACATATTCAGATATTAGAATGCTTCTAGAACGAAATAAAATATGTTCAGATGATGTCCAAATATATATTCATCACATCATTCGCATATGTACTTACTGCTCGGCGTTTTCGACATCTATACCATCAAATAAAGTCGCAATTAGATCTATTAACCGTACGTTATACGATGTAGTCATAATACATCATTTATATCTAGACCAAATTCACCTGTTTCACTGCATGGATAGCTTTTCCAGATTCTCGGCTGACTATCCGGTTCCTGATTCTACGATATTTTCTGCAATTGCTGCATTCAAATTAACCTGGATTACCCAAATGTATCCTCCGGTTGCATTGAAAGAAGAAAAGGTAATTCTTGGAATATCAAACTAATACTGGTATT
>JAULBU010065914.1:0-11013 GCA_032358235.1 Odonthalia washingtoniensis
TTTAAACTTAGTTTCTCAAGACCGCGTGTTCAGTACTACAGATTATAAGAAGACCTGTTACAATACGCAATGGAATTCTGGAAGAAAAATGCGAATGGAACTGGTTACAAATTTATTACAACGGATCTTAAAATAATTTCATCTTTACGGATTATCAGCACTAGTACTTCTACAGACACTGTCTGTAGAAGTACCGCTCCTGAGAAGTCGTAAAGATGAAATAATTTATTACGGTAGCTTCATGAATACTGACAGTCTTGATAACGCCGTCTACATTTCCTAGGACTCCATTTGGTTATATTTCTCACATTATTTATATATTAACTTTAAATATACGGCGGCACGTTTTCAATAGATTTCCTACTAAAAACGAACTTAATAGTATTGAAAAAAACTTAAAAAGATGTGTTTTACAGGTTCCATAGGGTCCGTGGATTCCATAAAATACGTATGGAAGAACTGTTCTGCTACCTTAAAAACACAATACCTCAATAAAAGGGATTCAAAAAGTACCACAGTACAATGTGATGCATTGTCTGGCCATGTCCTCTATTGCAGGTTTCAGGCTTGTGACCGGCCCGGTACTACTAAATACTTCAATGACCTTACACGTTCTCCCTTATTCAAGAACATTCTTGTCAGAACTTTAAGACATAACCGTTTTGAAAGGATATGAAAAAACGGAGTAAAACATCATCTTTTTTACTTCCTTGGGGATTTAATCTATCCCCATTGGCCTATCTTCGTTCTTTCTATGGAAAAGTCACCGATCCAGCTGGAAAAACATTTTTTGTTCAGGCAAGAAGCCGTACGGAAAATTTTTGAACGTCTATACGGTATCTTTCAGTCAAAGCATGAGATTTAATGACGTGAGAAGAGACGTCTTGATTAAATGAAACCAAACGCATTTCTTACCGCTGTGTGATTGTACACAACATTACTATCCATATGGCACGCTCCTTAAATAAGAAAATGTGACCATATCTGCAGAAGATTTTCATACAAGTATGGAAAATGAATATATCCGTATGGACGAATGAATGAAATAACTGCAAGAGAATACATTGTGCATTGTTGATTCTGCCTTTACAGATATTTCCATGGAGTCACATCGTCTTTTCATCATGAATATGATATTTACTGACCACGACTAACACTCCCTACTTCAAGCGGAACTCGAAACCCATAATGCACGACTGAACAATTGGATTTGAATTATTAGTAACCCTGTACTTTCACTAAAATAAGTACTGGATAATCGGTCCATCACGCATATATGTTTAGTTTTCATGGACATGTTAAACATTTTCATTCATACTTGTGAAAAACCATTATTACCGTTCCATGTTTACATTCATAAGTATGTGTACGAATTATTCAGTTCTTATCCAAGTCCACAACTCACACATGCCCGGTTTCATTTTTACTGCTCATATGGTATCGACGGTTCTACTTCTTTCATCTCTCTCATATTTTCAACCATAGCGTTGTATGCAGGACAACCCTTCGGGAGAAACTGTAGTACCATGCACATCTTTTATACTCTACCAATTTCCTTTTTCTCTTCCTGAAATTAGTTCAGAGGATCATTCATTGTACTCAATTGCACTGCCGATTACCTCTTCATTTCACTTTTCTTGCTCTCTCTTCTTATTAACTTCTAATCCATATGGGGTCATAACATAGGTTACTGGTGAATCCTTCACCCTTTCTTGTAAACCTTCTGCAGTAGTGTCATCAAAGTTTTTAAAATTCCTTCATCCACCAACACCTTCATTCATTTCCAGCCATCTTTTAGTCCTCGGTCAACCATACCTTTCTTCCCCATTTCGTCTTACATTTTTTCCACTTAACGGTTCATTTGGTATGTTATTTTATCCCATACTACCAGACTGGTTCCTGACCGATGTGAGTGTTGAGCATCGTCCAATACATTGTGACACTGTGGAGCTATCTTCGCCACCTATATTTCGGTTACTGTTCCCTGATGATCGTTCTCAATTTGAATTAGCCAAATCTGTATCACCAATACATATAAAACTTCTCCTTCTCTCAATTATAACAATGGCATTCTCGTCAATGTCCCCAAATTTTGAAACTCCTGCAAGATACTCAGGGGATTCCACATACCTAAACTTTATTCCGATACCCGAAATTATTTCCTTTTCCTTTCTACGTCTACTTTAGAAAATTTCTTGTGTTTACTTCATCCGAATTCTCTTGTGGGCATTTCCAGTGCAGTTCAAACCAAGGACTTGTTTGTAGCAGGCATTTGATGTTTGAAAATCAAGAGAAAGTTGACCCCATTTTCATCGGATAGATAATTATGACCTTCCATACAGAAATGGTCCGTACAATACTTTTCAATTCCACTCCACAGCGTATCTTCCGTCAGTACCATATTTTGTGATTGTGCTACCCATTCTTTCGGTCAACACAACGCTTCATGTGTCGACCATGGTGGAAAACTATTTTTTCCTCTACTTGTCCATTCTGTAGTACTCTATTATTTTTTGAACCAAGTGGTCTACCAGCTTCTCTCTTTCCGATCCTGACCGAGGATAAAATACGGCCCCGCCCTTCAATTGTACCACCTTCCCCATGATGATCCATACTTTTTCATTCATTTTGGCAATGGTCTTCCTTAAAAATATGCTACCTTTTCGATTTTACATCCGGCAAGCTTCGCAATAATGAAAAGAACTTTAAAATCTGCACTGACTGCTGCTTGCACAACGATTGCACAACATCCTTTCCGGTTGTATTGTTTTCTAGGAGAATCTGTTTCATTGGACCCTGGATTTCTGATTTTTACAGCGATACCATCCAACACAGCTATGAATCCATTCAGGGTGGAACGTCTCATTACTCGGCATTTTCAGATTCCTCGCGGCAAGCATATTCGGTTACAGGAAAATAAACGTTGCGTAATTTATCATATATATAGTATCAATTGTTTCATCAAACAAATAATAGGCAGTATATTTTGCTACACCATACGGCCACGAAAAATCACTGGGTGACAGGTATTTACCAATTTCAACAAATTCTATCGTACACACGTGTCAATTTATTGAATCATGTGTTCTAGTGGAAATTATTCCAAATTTTGCAGAAATAAGCATGTTTCAACTGTCCAACTCATTATATTTTAACATAAACTGTGTATTGTAACCGGCAAGTATATATCACACTTCCTTTTGGAAGCAGGGCTTGGTGATTGTATCCAAATTTTATGAAAAATAGTTCTATCAAAAGAGGACGTCCTGCCGAAACTTATCGTGTCAAATTTATGGGAAACGGACGGAAATCTTCGGAGTAATGAAGGAGAAGAGGCGTTTTGAAATGTCGAAAAAAAGGGCTCAAAGTCGCTGGTTACAATACATAGTCTCTCTTAATGGCATATTCGATCAAAAATATTTTAAATTTTTAAAACAATGTTTGATCTAATCTGCCTTTTTAACTGACGCTGTGTATTAGAACCAGGAAGTTTGAAGCGATTTTGCCACAAAATACAGTGTTTTCAAATCTGGTTTTGAAATCTGCTTAGTACATGACATTTTTACTAAAGTTTAAGCAAAAAAATATATATGCAAATGTTGAATAAAAATCAGTAGAAATTGAAAAGTTTGGATGAGGGTGATAGGAGAGTAACGAGGAGGCACCACAGCATGACAAGATGTACATACGTGATAAAAAATATGTTACGGGAACATATCATAATGTTGAACACGTTCTAAGTTTTGTGGAATTTTGTATCCTTTGATAACCTTTGTTAGGTTGTTTGTTGCTATTTGTTATTATTAAAATTTTTTTTCATGAGGTATGGCTTTCCTGTTTTTCTAAAGTCGGCAGCAATAGTAAAAATTTTTTCACGGCCAGTTGTGTGGACGTGCCATCACGACTTTCCTTTTGTTTTCGGCCACCACACACATAATCATCCCAGGTAGTTCCTATTTCTGATACGTTAAGTGTTATTTTTTATTAAGTTTTAATGTCATTTTCTGTTAGTATTTGTGACAGTTTGTTACAATTTCAGGAATACCGTACATTTGTCAAATTGGGCGTTATATATCGCTATCTGACCAAGACACATCTCGCGTTGGTACAAAAAGACAATCCCTTCGTGTGTATTGGCTATATACAACATTTATCAATACACGTAGCAAAAAATATTACTTTCTTTCGGGAAAATTCTTCACGAATGCAAAAAATGACTCACTTTTCGTTATTTGTTTTTGGTCTCATTCCACAATAACTTCACAATTATATGTCCAATCCCTTCGAAAAATATATGTTTGAAATTTTCTTTGCTTTACAATTCTAACAGTATGCATTACTTCTATATTTTGGGACCGGTAGTCACCAACATTGGAACAGACTTTTGAGCGGCACTCGTCCTAGTTCTAATACACAGCGTCAGTTAAAAAAGATTTGATCCAATCTGCTACTAAACTGTAAAAAGTTCGACAGTATCCCTATAGAGAGTGGTTTTTGTATAATAACTATTCCGATGTAACAACAAGTATATTCCATTCTCTTGCTTTTTTAACTTTATTACTCTTACACAATCGTTCATCTGCAATAAGATGAGTTGTATTTTTTCTTAACATTTCACAATATTTGGCACCCATAAACTCTGCTAATCTACTTAATACTTCTCTTCTTTTATTCCAATTACTTTCATGTTTATATTGAAATCCTGATATACTTATAAAACTTCTTCTTTCTACAATTTTCTCAAACCGTACCGAATACCTTAATGGTGTAAATATTATACATCCTTTCACATTTTTTAATTCTTCTAATACTTCACATGAATCTACCCAAAATGGTGTTACTGCTTCTACATATTTATTTTCGAAATTTGCTGATTCTAATAATTTACTCTCACGTACTTTTACATCACTTGCCCATATTATATGTGTAGGTACTCCCATAATTGATTTACCTGTTCCATTATGTGCTAATATATTAGCTTTACCAGACATTATTTGACGTTCTACATTCATGCATGCTGATTCATCACGTAATCACAATCCACCCAATGATACTCTTATTAATTTAAATGTATCTGAATTTTTTACAACTTGAGATCCTGAAAATTATCCAAATATTCTATCTACAGATATTCTATCTATATTATCTCTGGTTGTAGAACTCCCACATTCCCAATCAGGCGTTGTATAATTGATTGAAGATAATATGAATCCATTTTAACACAATCTTCTAACCATCCTAATGATACTATAGGAATACCTGAATCAATAGCTTCTCTTATTGACGGTTTAGTAGATGATAATACAGGCACACATAATGAAATAATATAATTAACGCTTGTTGCAGCAGAATCTGATGAAGCTGTACCTCCTGCATGTGCTATTGAACGTAATTCTTTTGATCTTAGTGGTCCATGCTTTTCAGCATCATGAATAGGACTCTTTGCTAAATACACTCCTAACGCATCCAAATCAGGGCCAGTTTATGGTTCTACTTCATTTTTATTATCGTTATTATCATTATTGTTACAAAGTTATCTTTTACCATTTCAATTATGTTGAAAAGGTGGAAATGAATTATTGGTAGTGTCAGGTAATGTAGCACTAACAAAAGATGTAATATTACCATTAGATATACAATCATCTTTATTTATATTTATTTGTTTGAATTAATTTAAAAGGATTTAATACATTATGTCTTGAACATTCATCAATCCATCTTGGTTTAATAACAAAAACATGTTTTATATTATTTATAGCATGTTCATATTTTTACCAGTAGTGGTAGTACCAATTAAATGATACTTTATTATATTTACCACCTGACTAATCAACGTTTTTTTCAATATGTGATATCTCTTCAACATCTGATCCAGAACAACATATTTCCATATCTGGAAAAGGTGGTAATGAATGATTTTCAGAACTGATTCTTAATGCTTCATGTACACATTCATCAATCCATGACGGGGTTTAACAACTAGAACACTGTTTGCTAAACTAGTTCGGGTGTTACGTTCACAAATCGCTCGATGTTTCGTGAATCCTGCTTGTTGTTAGATGTATTAGTTGTGATGTTAAATCTTTTACAAATGTCCCCTCTAATAGTACTGCCTGTAGTTGAACTTTTGCAAATTGTTCAGTCGATTCCAGGGATGTTGCACAGATTATTTCTTACAGTATCATGTAACTTTTTACTGCCAGTATGACGTAGTCTTTGATGAGCGATTACAACATCACCAGGTTTCATCAAAACACGAACAGATTGACCTATTTTAGGTATTTCACTTGGTTTATCACCGAATATTCCATGTCCTTTGATTAAATCTGCTTTCTATCGCTGTCTAACAACATCATGCAATTTAAAATGTGAACTCGGTCATGCTGTAAATTAACCCCGGTTTTCATCTATATGTTTCCCTATGATGAAGAAACTCCCACCAACATAGAAAACGGCGTACCTGTCGTACCTAGCGGTCCATCCCCACCGTCTATATGATATATTGATTCAGATACTAACTCGGTTATCCCCACTGCTTTCTGTACCATTCGTTTATCTTTTCTTCGCACTGCAATCTGCGCTCTTCGTCCATAAACTACATTTTCTTCACCTAGTAAATCTTCCGTTCCTGAAAACACGGGGGATTTTTCAAGTAATGTAGCAAGGTCGGGGTGTTTCTGAAGCTCAAGTTTGAAGTTTGGAACAGGGTCAAACTTCTACTCGTCGATTTTATAATATTCAGCTTGATATGCAGTATTTACCGTATACAACGCTTGATATACAAGCGGTCCGGGTATGGCATTACGTAGTAGAACGTACCCGTCACGTATATACATCCTTTTGTTATCGTCGCTTAGTACTTTGTTTGTTGACATTTTGTTTTTTAGTTGTGTGCAGTTGTTTGAGGAAAGCGGAAATAATTGACAAGCGTGCGTTCTTCTTACCTGTAGATATAGTAGAGATACTGAAGAGATACTTTGCAGGTAAGATTGAACTATTTTGTCCAACACGAGCTCATCGCTGTCCGGGAGGGAGAAAACGTGTCTTCATAAATGAGGCAAGGGTCCGGGGAATTATGATGACAAATTTGAAGATTATTGTTACCACGGTGTCCCGAACAGATTGTAATGATGACGATTCATAGTGGCAGTAAAATTTAGTGTTACAATAGTTGGACACACTACTGTGATGATATAGTGAAGAAGTTTGCGAATATTTTAAGTTGACGATGGGATGGGAGTGTAAGAATTTGGTTGAAAGTGAATTTTTTGAAAATTGATGATTTTTCGCGTTTTCAATTTTGAAACTGTTTCGCAACAAAAACTGAACTAAGAATCGCGTTCCACTCGAAAATGTGCTGTATTTTTCTAATTTTATTATTGCGTTTTATTTTGTTTGAATTTTATTTTTCTTGAATCATCAAAAAAATAAGAATGCCCATTCCAAGATTACTACATGCACACAGCCCTCCTTCTAGAGGTGATGATGATTCGGGAACATCTTCACCACCTGCCATCATGAAACATATCGCAAATATTACTGTCACTACTACTACTGCCGCTGCCACTACCACTAGTACTACTGTTGGTTCTGCTGCTTCTTCTTCAACTACTTATTCTTCAAATCATTCTCCTGCTACAATTGACGATGGAGAAAATAATGGTGCCGGTTGAAATTCAAATCTTAACATAAGTCAGCACCAACCCTGGCTGTACCACCATTAAGAATACCAGGAGCTTCACCATCATCATCATCATCGCAAACACATCATCCCCGCCCTATAAATAATATTCAATCCCAAAATCACCCAGAACAGGATACTAAACGATTTTGGATGTCGTATCTTTCTGGATGTACGCAAACCTTAATTTCTTTCGACTGGAGTGGTCGCCGTTCACTGCCGCAGTATTCACTGTCTCAGATGCCCCCAATGATTTCTATTTGGGTTTATGGGCATAAATTGTCACAACATGCTTCGTTCGTTCCTTTTCCAACTTCTGGGTCAATTCAGAAGCGAACGCCCGAGACAACTGATTATTCACATTGTTCGAAAGTGTTTTGGTTTCACGTAGATTCTTTTATTTCCTTGATCATTAGATTGCAATTTCTGTGCGTTACATTGCGTTTTAGAGACATCTTGAGCTTGCGGAGCCTGAACTGTATCAGAAGACTGTACCTGAACATGTACGCCAGCTGGTTCTTGGGTTAGGGCTTGAGCGTCTGTTTGTCCTTGTTATTTCTGAGTGTGTGTTTGGGCTTGGACTCGTCGAACTTCTACTCGTACTTGTTGAACTTCAGCTTGGGCTGGAATCAGTGCTTGTGTCTGCTGCGCCTGCTGTTCGTGCTGTTCGATGAAACGTAGACAATACTAATGTAAAAGTTTTAGATTAACAAGATATTGAGCAGACGCTGGAATGATACGACGGAATGAGCAGACGTTGGGCAGATTATTGTAGGCTTGTTAGATGTTTTTGTTGAAAAGTTTCCCTTTTCTTTCATTCTTTCCGTTTTTTCCTTTCTTATTTTAATTCTTTCGTTTTAAAAACAATCCTTCACATTTTTCCTCTTTAAATTCATTAGGTCTGTCGTCTTAAAAAAAGATCTATCACACAACACATGCTTTCCTTTTCTTCTATCGTAAGTTTGTTGATGTTTTTGTAAAACTGTGTTCCATTTTTTATTCTTTTCTTTTTTTTTATTTTTTCCTTTCTTTTAAGAACAATCCTTGACATTTTCAACGTGTAGGAATTAAGAAGTTCCTCCTTGACGTCATTAGGCCTGACGTCTTGACAAAAACATCAATCACGCAGCAAATTCTTTCCATTTTTTATTCTTTCTGTTTTTTTATTCTTTCCCCTTTTTTAATTCTTTCACTTTTTAGCAATCTATTGAAGAAGACAATAAAGTTCGATGGCTGTTTTAAGTAGACGATGGCACACGGAATTCTGATCTCTACAACCCCTGGTGTCATAGTTCCTGTCTGTGTAGCGTCGGTTGTCCAAGATCTACCAGATGGAGAAGGTGCCTTTCGCCATGTGCGTGTAAATGAAGTAGTTTCTGAATTCCCGTCAATTTGAGAAGTTTGAAACGACTCTTGTTGCGTTTGTGGCATATTTACCGCTCATTCAACCCTACAATTTTCCACGGAGTCAAATACCTTCCAAGCGACTCATCCCAATCTTGACGTTCACGTCGAAAGTACTTAACAGTTGTTGGCTCTATGTCATTTGTCTTATTCATAGTTTGATCTGAAATATTCTCACCGCCATTAATGTACATCTCATCTTGACCTGATTTGAATACCGAGAGATCTAGACAGTGACCAACCGCAATTCTTCCCACTTAAATTTTGTTTACAGAGTCGCCACCTGGCTCATCCTCTCCAAGAGTTCCTAAAATTCGTAGATATCGCCTTTCGGTTTCTTCTGCCTTTCTAGACGGAAGAAAGGAAATATCATGTGCATCTGTAAGGTCGAGCCATCGGCATAGTGACATCAGTGTATTAAAATTTAGGCGAAGATATTCAGAAGCTCGGGACGGGCGTGTAACAGACAGAATCGACTGGTGGAAAGAAACATAATTAGAATAGAGTTTGCGGTATTGTTGTTGGATGTCTTTTCCAATTCCAGCAAACCACGACAGACAGAAATCGCATCTCACTTTTAGAGCATCTACTCCCCAGACTGTAGCCACTGTCCAACGCCGTAATGCAGAGGACGCCGTGGTTCCGGAGTCCAAAAAAAGCAGCTGTTAGCGAAGTGCGTCATACTCTTCCCCAGCAAATAGGTCGTGCTTTCATGTCCTGTTCCTGTCATATCTCTGTTATATCTGCGAAGAGATGCTTGCTTTGGCCTCTCATTCTAAGGGAAAAACTCTTTCACTTGTCCACATATGAACGGAATCAGTCAATAGTTGGTTCTTTCCATTTACACGTTTTAGATTACATTAATACTATTATATTTACTGGACATTCTCGTGGACGTACTGAGCCATTGATCGTCAACATGTAACATTTATTTCCTGTGATTGTTTTGGTCTGCATCATGTAGCGTGTTGTTTATTCATGGTAATCCCTTTTACCTGTATTTCTTTAGTCATTTCTGACCTTTCACAACCGTTTTTACCATCAAGTATTCTTCCTCATTGCATACATGGCTTTACTGTGGGGAGTTCATCTTAATTTTAATGATCATGAAGTATTTTCCTTCATGATTTTATTTGATGATGATTCAATACCTTGACCTTCAACACCTTCCACAACATCTTCACCGTACCAAGAAGTGAACTCATGATGGAGTTGAACGCTCCAACAAATGTCATACCGACGCTGCACACACTAAATTCTGCATCTCCCTGTAGGGGATGAGAAATGGGTCTGGGAAACTGGTCATAACCGTATGTTGCGTACTATCGTACATAGCTAGGTTCCAATAATTTACTCCCTCACATATCGCTCTTGTAATTACCTTTTTCATTCCTTTGCTCCCCTTTTTTTCTAAAAAGAAAAATAGGAAAGATTAAAAAAAAATCTTAAAAGATTAAAATGTTTCCTTTTTTTCGATCTTTTCTTTTTTTTATTGAGGATATTCATTTATATTGTAACATTGATAATTTCATGCTGCTAGAGGAACACGTCACGAGCAAGAGAAAGATGATGAGTCTTGGTATGTTCATGTTCATTTAAATCGTGTCAGTAATAATGCCATTCTGTAATGGCGCCCATAACGTCGTGGAAAGAGAGCTGAAGGTTCAACAATGGCGCGGTATAGTTCATCAATTAATTAAAGATCATAATTTTTCCATGTTATAGTGGCACCGATGTCCCCACAACTCGTTTACAAGCCCACACGAAAAGAAACAAACAACAGCATTATTTTGATTTGAAAATTTTGAAAATCGTGCCCTTTTAAATTAAAAACTATTCAACAATAAACACTAGAGTATGATGGAGTTCGCCACGGATTGTACAAAAGTCTACTTAACACAAAACGGACAACGGCATTATTCTTGTTT
>JAULBU010065925.1:0-11013 GCA_032358235.1 Odonthalia washingtoniensis
GCGTAGGACTTTTGTAGGACGGTCAATCAAGTTTGTACCAACTGTAAATGAACTCTGAAAGATTCTGATTACTTTATGCCTTAAATGGATCATAAGACATTTAATGAATAAAGTGCAGAGAGTGGCTGAAATGAAAATATCTTGACCGTTGGTTGTCGTCGTGCCAATAAATTTTTGCAAAAGTGCACTGTACAAATGGAAATTAGTACAGTGGTGGGAAATAGGAAAAGTTATATTTTACATGCACGTTCCGTGTGTGAGAACTGTTGTGATGATTTTTGATTATCTGGGATAAATTAAAGTATATTTCCTGTGTAGTCTCACAGGTTTTGGAAAAATTGTAGGTAACGTGAAAACGCGTCTATGACTAACTGTGACTTGTTATAAAACCTCATGCAATGCTGACCGTACAACATCCACGAAATTGGATCCAAAAAATAGTTTTTTAGGACGTGGGGGATAACCGGAAACAGGTGACAACAGCGGCGAATTGGAGAAACATCACAGCACATGAAAGCGTGATTATAACATGTCGGCGGACGCGGAGGAGGAAGAATTCAATTTTGAAGCAGTTGGTAGTTTGGAAGACGATGATGAGGACAATCAATTTGAAGAAGCATTTAAAATTGCGCATTTGGAACCGGCGATAAGAACGACACTAAATATTACTATTGAATATATGAGAAATTGGGTGGGGTGGACGGAGCTGCATGTAATTTTGAACTCAACTGTCATAAATTCGCAAAGGACGAAAAATGAGTTGGGTCTTTTCCATATGTTTATGCACCGATCGTTCTTTGAATGCGTGCGTCAATGTACTAATGGAAACATGACACAAAAGTGTGAATCTGTAGAAATCGCATCAATAACGACGGAGGAGTTATATGCGTATGTTGGTTTGGAAATTGCAGCCTCCATTTCAAAATTATATGACTTAAAAGATTATTGGTCCAAAAAGATGTTTTATGGCCATTGTGATTTTCGAAAGGTGCTGAGCAGTGATCGGTTTTCAAAGGTACGTGCATTGCTCCATTTATATACTATTTATCGAAATGAAGAGGCAGTTGAGGACCCACTTTGGCACTCGCATGCAATATGCGATCATTTTCTTAAAATCTGTGTGTCTGTTGCTGTTCCTGTCGGGGTAAGTGCGTTAGATGAAAGTACAATACGAAGCAAAGCAAGAACATCTGCTCGTAGATACATGAAGTCTAAACCTGTGAAGTTTGGAATTCGATTCTATCTTGTTGCTGGGTGGGATATGACGTAACTTCATTCAATTTGGGATAAAAATTGTGGAAATAAAAGTGGAATACCACTGCAGTTGGTAAGTTATTGTACATTGTTTAGGGAACTTTGAGGTGCATATGAACAAAAAGTAGACACGACATTGATAAAATAGGATATCCCATCTGCATTGTGATGTATAAAAATGGCGCATCAAGTAAAGGTACACCAAATAGCATGCGGTCGTCTTTTTTTCAGATAAGGTTCACAACAGACATACAATGGAAAAAGAGCTGTTGATCATGACTGATGATGAGACCAAAATGCTTGGAACTGTTCGGATGAACATAGTACATGCAGTATATAGGCCTGCACTGAAAATGGCGATAGAGTTGATGCAAAGATGTCATCGAGGTTTTTGGTTACTTGTGCACACATTGTAGAAAGGAAATGATCGTAGTACAGAACTGACCAGAGCCGAAAATAAATATTCTTCAGGGACAAGAAAGTTGTTGTCTTCTACACGAGTGACCTTGCAGCCACACCGCGTCTGGATGTTGAGGGATGTTGTGAGAACACCTTGCAATGTGTGCATGGTCTTGCACCATTGCAGCGGTCGTTGGGTAATTAGTCAATGACAAGAAAGATACTGAATGTTCCATGTGAGATTGTGGCGTACAATCGTTTCATGAAATCAGTCGACCGCTTTGACAAATTTAGATCAACAAATTGCACATTGAGAAGAGAAAAAAGGGTTCCAATGTCCATATTTACTTATTTTGTAGATTCGTCGGTACAGAATACGTAAAAATTACTGCAAAGTATAGTTGTGCCTGGGAAGGTGACGTATTCGGTGAGAGAGATCAAGCGTCAAGTTGCCGTGCAACTAGTGCAGCCTTACATTGGTCTGGGAATGAGAAGATATAATTTATATAACAATTTGACGTCATCGATAGGCATTGCAACTGTGGAAAATAATTTTGGAAAATAATGTATTGAGAAACATATGCTGCTGGAGAACACCAACAAGAAAACAACTCATTGTCATTTGTGCAAGATAATAGACCCAAATTAGAAGGCGAAATGGATGTCTTATAGTTGTGCGGATTTCCAGAAGGGCTTCCATGTTAATTGTTTTACTTTATTCCACAGAAGTAAGGTTGCGAAACAGAGAAAGAAACATGTGCTACAACCATTGTGAAAGCGGAAACTTACTTGAAGGGAAGGATCATGAGAAACCGAAAAGTTATATGTATAAGGAACTTGGACGAATATAAAATTCCATGGTTTTATATGGGGGGAGACAGTAGTTAATTTAAATATGGAAGCCTGAACAATATGTAAACGTTGACGTTACTAATAACGTTAATGGTATTGCAAGCTGATAATGGACAGATGGGTCAACAGGTGTCTTAATTATTGATAATGACCATAATTGGCAAATAATTATTTTCCATCCGTACATAAAACAACCTGTAACTTATCACACATATCATTTTATTCATTGCCCAAATAAGATTATCCTTCTCCCAAATATTGTTCCATTTTCCAAGTTGGAATTTTTGATTACCCTACGTTATTATAACAATTACGCGATATGTACGGCGATGACGTTGAAATATAAATACATATGTATTGAGATTGCTGAATCTGTTGTTGTTGATGCTGTTGTCGTTTTGTAGAAGCAAACTAAACTTTACATAAAGTATTTGGTTTGAAATCTTGCCGAATGATATCAAGATAAGATTTATGATTCAAAGCCAAATTCCAGAAAGGAACAATAGGGAATTCCCATCTAAGATCGGAGGGAAATTTTCAATAAACTCATTTCCAATATAAGGTGGTGGTGGTGATGATGATGATGTGTTATGATTATCCCATAATGAAACAATAATTTCAGATCGTCTATGTGCACTTATACATGTTATAATTCTTGCAATTTCTCTTCTTTCACGATTCATTTTTGAATTAATTGAAGAATCACTATCACCGTATAAAACATCATCAACAATAAATTTAATAGTTTCTCTTAATGTACATACCCCAGATTTACCAACAGATTTCGATTCCTATTTTTTAGTGGGTATTGAACCTACATTTATCTTACGAAAAAACATTGTCTTACAATTACACGATAGAAGCATAATTTAATTAAAATTAGAAACACCACCATCATCATCTCCCCATATAAACATGTTGGAAAGTGGAATTGAAAACATATTTTTCATGACGTTTTTAGAATTTCTTATAATAGAATCAATATATCTATCTACACTATCTGGAATTGTTTTTTCATCAATAGTGGATGTAGATGCAGACACGCAGATGCAGATGTAGACTCAGACGCAGATGCAGATGCAGATGAGGATGAAGATGTAGATGTAGATGTAGATGTAGCTTCATTAGATAGATCTATTTCACCCGTGAAAGCAGGTAATACTTTAATTGTTTCGATAGAAGTAGGTCTTAACACACATACAAAATCATTCTAATAACTTGATACACATGCATTTTGTACTTGAAACAATGCTCCATCAACAGAACGTCCGAAATATGATAATTATCCAGCTGATACCTACTGCAACCAATCACTTCTACTCCTACCCCATCCATAAATTGCATCCAAAGAACCTTATCAAATACTCCAATTTTATCATCAAAAATAACCATCATACTAAGTAAACGTGATGCTTCAAGTAATGAACACGTACCAATACCACCATCAACTTAAGGCATAGGTTCTACAATTAGTTTGCAGATTTATGAAATATTATTTGTAATTCTTCATCTGTTGTTTCCGGTTTTTAACCATCGCGTAACAAATTATTATTGCCTGTAACGCTTTGCATAGGTACATAAAAATATTTTGTTGATATTGATATTGACGTTGGTGAATTAAATCTAGATGTAACTGATGAGTTAATTGATGCTCTATTGGTAGTATTATTATTTCTTATACATATGATGGTAAATGATTAAAAGGTAGATCAATTTGTTTAAATATATGTTGAATAACATTTGAAATATTATTCCATGCAACAGATGTTTGAAAACAATTACAATCCCAAGGCATAACATATCCATTATAATCGTAGTGTGTTAACTTAATATTTTATCACGTACGATTGTATATGTACATGTTGATGTTGCTTCTAAACTTTCTCATTCATTACTTGATTGCATCATACCATGCATACTAGACAATATTAAACATATACGGTGGACAATTACTGTGTCACGGTGGATGCTAATGACGTCCACAAATTGAAGTACGATTTGTCGTGAAATACATGCTGTAGAATTCGAATAGTGATTACAGTAATTCTTTCTCAATAAAAATCATAACTGTCATAGGAAAAATGTAGTTGCTGCGGACTGATTGACAGGAAAAGATCTGGAGAGTGGAGATGACAATTGATATGTCAAGATACACAGCAAAAACTTCACCCAAGTATTGTTTTTCATTCTCTTGTTCAGCGCAAAGTTGAGTATCTGAACCGTACGGTTGCGGGGACGAACAAATTCTCATTATCAGACCACCGCAAATTACACGAACCTTCTACGGTCGAGAATATTGATGGACAATAATTGAAATTATTTGTGCACGAATTACTGTAATTACTACAATATAAAGTAAAAGTGTTGGTTGAAAAATTTTCGATCAAGATATTTTCAAAAATTCAAATTTATCTTGTAATTTTCCTTATGTTTTCCAACCGTACATAGTTCGTTATTTTCAAGTACAGTACTGATTTCATATGGAATCCACAGGTCACCTCGCATACATCCAAAATATGAATACAACTGTAAGCTCCTCATCGCTTTCTTAATAATGCACATCAAAAGAATATCCAAAATTACACACAGAAATTGAGACGCTTGTCGCATACCACTTTTTCGTCATTGTTTTATTCGACTGATTAATTTCATGTTATGGATACTACAAATTCAGATCACTTTATTATCACAATGTCACATCCCACATCATCCGTTATTTTTTATCCTAATTCCAAATCGTACTCACCCTAATCACGTTTCCAACACGATCATCACCACTTTTCTCAGAATCTCAATCAAGTCGTTCAGCATCACCGTCATTATAATAACAACTTCTTAACAACATAAATGACATCAAAGAAATTAACGACTTAATCATCAGCAAAAACAATACATTGTGACGCGCAACCTCATCTACGTGTATTGTACAAACTTCAACTTACGCGTCATTTTGGACATTGGGTATTAACGTACAGTTATCAATTTTAAGCATTGAAGAATCCTGGCACATTCATATTACATACTTACACCCAATTCTTATTAATTCGGGATAAATAACCAATTAATCCCAATGTTAACCAAAAATGTAATATCGGATATTACTATACCTAATGGACACACTGATTGCACAAAGACAGTTAATTAATGATTTCTTATTTCTGTAAAAATGAAAAAAGGTTTTCAATGTTAACCGTAGAAGGAACATTACAGATTCAGATTACAAACATGGTCCAACTCTTCATTTAAAGTGAATATATATATCTTACCAATATGAACCACAGGCCTAATATAGGTAATTCCGAAACCTAATGGATACACCGATTGCACAATGACATTAAACATATATTCTCGCAAATCATATAGTCTTACCTTACATCCAATGTGCAAAACCACAGACACTCTTATACATTACGCCCTGTTTCTTCACACATAGCAAATGTTTGTTTGCTGTTATTCAAATCCCATATATTTACCGTTTAGAACTGGCCACTGATGTTGAATATCCAAAAATTCACACTGCGGCAACTTCATGCGATTATACTCTCCTAACATTCAATATCTGTCAAATATATACCATTTGTACGTCGTTTTTCTTACTACATTGCTGTCAGTTTTGTCCAACTTTTCTTCAGCAACCACATATTCTGTTTGTTCTACAAATTCTCCAGGATACTCCAGCCAATAGCGAGAGAAGCCGCCAAATATGCTACACATCTTTATATCTACTTCCTTCTAATCACAGTTCTTTGCTCCCGATTCTAATTCTTCTTCCCGCCCCTTTACGAAACATACATATTTCCCTTTCCTTTCTGTATTCAATGTTCTTTCCTCTAATTTCTACTTGGTGCTTCTTGCAGAAATATTTGTCGTTCCTGGTGTCATTGCAATTTATCGTACTTTTCACACCTCCATTTATGAAATACTGTTTGATTCACTGGCTGCATCTGACTGCGATGCAATACCTACATCATTAATTTCACCCTACAATCCTACATGTTCCCCATCATTATTTTCTCCACTATTTTCTCTTCTGAACCTCAAACCTGTCTGTTTACGCACTATGCTCTGCCTACTTATTTCAGGTGTTGCAATGATTCCTTTCCTTTTACTGTTCAATCCCATATAACGTAGGGAATCAGATCCCGTACCAGAGTCATTTACACCCTTGTACTTGAACGAATCCCCCATATTTCTACTACAAATGTATATATGTTCATTTAGATCAATAGATTGAGATGCACTACAAACAGCTCTACTTTCATCCCATATCCCATCAAACTAACTGTCGTTTTCATAATCACAATTATGAATTCCATCACTTTCTCGTTCTGACAGCGTTCTTGGTTGTGACCTTCCTTTCAACATCCCTCTAAACTTCCCCTTTGTGATGCCAATTAGTGCCGTAGGTTTTTTCATTTTGAGTTATCCCTCTGCTCTCAGTTGAAATGAGTTGACAGCTTTCCGGGATTATATCCCAAATTTACTTCCCACATCACTGAACAAATTCATATCTGAATTTACCTGCACGTAATGCGCATGGCACTAATACAAATATATTTTTGAAATTTTCTATAGACGGCCTTTTCAGAAGTTTTCAGAATAATAACATCATTCAGAAATGATTCAATCATTGTTGAAACCCCTGTTCTTTCCAATTTTTATTTACTTATCATGACTGCTTTTTTTGTGATATTTCCCTTACTTTTATGACTGTTTTCCGTTCAACCGACTTTTTCTCTTAACTGGCTAATGATCTGGCATACACCTCCCAGTCCTCAAAGTGTTACGTCTATTATCAACGATTTCATAAAATATATTTTTTACTTTCTAAAAAAAGATTCTTTTATCAATATTAAAACGACAAACTTCGCCGATTTAATTTTTTAGCCACTTAATTTTAATGTTATTTTCTTCGCCATTTCATCTTTTCATTTAAGACTGCGTCTGTTTGTAGGAAATTAAATAATTTATTTTCCGCAAAATCTTGTCCTCCATACCCCTAATGCCTGGTTTTGATGTTCCATATATGGAACGAAATATTGGTTGGTCTACTAGTTTGTAAAAGTTTTTATTTTAATTTGACTGGACATAATTTTCCAGTAAGGGTTGCACTACATGTTTTCCAAGTAACAGTTTTATAGGACATGTGTGTACGACGTGACAAGGATAGGAAAGCAAGGCAATCTGGATAAATCAGAGTTGGTCAAAACGAGTTAGGATCCATATATGGATCACAACAGTAAATGTTTTATTTATTTTTGTATTTAAAATACGGGCCAAACCATGCAGATAATCATTCAGCGAAGGTGAGCTCTGCATAATACCCGGGGAGAATTTACAAATTCGTCATCACTGTCGGTGTCATTTGATGGAGGGTCACCATGTACTTCCATTTCTGCTTTACCTTCATGTTCATCATCATTACTTGATAGAGGGGGAACTGGAGTTTGGCTAAGTCTCAATTTGTGAGTGGTATGCAATAAGGCCCAGTAACTCTTCTAAAGACCAGCATAAGTTCGCACACACAAATTTGTAGAACATAGATTACAAGAAAAAGTAGTACGGTGTCCACGCCACGGATTTACTCCATCAACTTCCTTTTTATGTTGACCACATAGAGCGCAGTAGTGATATATACACTGTACTGGCGTATGTCCTTGAATGAAAATTCACATCAAAAGACCATCTGATATGTTGAAAAAAGTCAGGCGATTTATTTTTCGTTTCGTCGCTAATTGTATGAATCTGTCTCTTTCATCTTTACTAACCTAAACAACATCAGGTATTCATTCTGATGTTGAAAAGGTATGCGCATATAATAAAAGCTTCTGTGATGCGTCGAACATGTAGTCGGTGTTAGATTGAACTTTATTGAGCGCGTTGCGAAACTTATTGAGTCCTTTGAAGTTACCAGGAGAACTTAGAAGATCCCGAAGACTAAACATTCTCCATGAAATGAAAGCATTCACACACACTGTTTTCAGAATCTGGGAAACCAATTTCTGTTCCCACTGAAAATTAGCTGTTGAGCTACGTAATATTGCCCTTTGTTGGGTGGCATCGTCAACCCCGCCCTCTACTTTGTAATAAAATGATTGTGTTGCATGCTTTAAAAGCTTCAATGGAACAAATTGACCATTTTCGTACACATTTCCATTGATAATAGACCAGAATCGATACCGGTCCTTGGTCATTTCCAAGAGATCAGGTGACACAAATTGGGGTATTACTTCATTCTTTTCTTATGTCCACCTCAAAATTGAATTAGCAACTGAAGTTATTGCATTTAATGTAGCATTCAGCAGATTTTTGGAGCATCGTTCGAAAAGAATATTGATTCCGCCCGTTTCTGAATCTAATACAAAAAGGGTGTACTTCATTCGGAAAAAGCAAGCTGTGCAAATACTTGAGAAATATATTCTTTTGGAATATAGTTCCTTGAAACCTCATCACCTAGCTCACAGTAAATAACTGCTTTGGAAGCAAGATGTAGTAAACTTCCAAGTGTGGTAGTAGCTACTTTTGTCTTAAATTCGACTGAGGCTAACTAATACTTTTCGCCATACATTTCAAAGTCACCAACACCATCAAGAATCACATTGTGATCTTTCCCGACGAAATGACGGCAATTCCATCAGGTGAGCATGCAAGATATGGATAGTCGTTATTTCCTAACATGCCAACTTTGAAAACAGCTAAAATAAAATCACATACGGAAAGATTTCATGACAGAATTTTTATTGGAGCTCCCTTGGATCATTGATTCAGTCGATAATTTCGTTGAAAACCAGCTACGTGCAAAAATAGAAAACCAATCTGATGAAGTTCTCAAGTTCACAGTAGCATATTCAATACCAACCATGCCACATGAAAAATTCTAAGAATTACTTGAAGAAAGAATAATACCAGAATTAGTCTCAGTTATTCTGAATTGCCTTAAAATGAACCAATCCGCATAGCGTTGTACTTCCGTTAGAAACAAACATCTATCTTTAATCAGCTTTATACACTCATTACGATCCTTTCTTTGTATATCTAATCTGCTATATGTTTCGTAGTTAGCGAATATATTGACTGGTCTGTCGTTTTTGGGACAGCAAGCAAGGAATTTAAATTTCTGGAGATACCTTCTGGTAAGGCATACAAAAAAGGGAGAAGTTTCGAGAACTTATGCGTTACATGTTCACGTACAGCTACAGCAGTCATTCTCTCCTGTCCTACTA
Organism: Odonthalia washingtoniensis; assembly: GCA_032358235.1. Lineage (NCBI taxonomy): Eukaryota > Rhodophyta > Florideophyceae > Ceramiales > Rhodomelaceae > Odonthalia > Odonthalia washingtoniensis. The sequence continues at coordinate 9,729 of JAULBU010065925.1, forward strand.
CAGTCTCCATTCCTGAAACCAGTTGGTAGCAGTAAAAGCGGACGTAGAAAAATCAGGACTATCGTCGACATTGAAAGAGGATCACCTATTCATATTTATTTACCTTCTTTACCAAAATTATTGACGGTCATCATATCTCCGACCTCCCTAATTTCCATCATTTCCTCTTTCTATTCTTCCTCTTCATAATAATCATCGACAGTAGGTTTTAAAAAAGATCCCGCAACAAATAGATGTACTCGAAGTAAATGATCAGGCATTACGAAGAGATATCCCACTCCGAACTCATCCATCAGTTCCATGAAGGATTGTTTCACATAACGCCTGTCAGCAGTCATAACGAATCTTTTCAATGTCTCCTACCCACGGCTATCCAACAAAGTTGTGAGAAGTTTACGAACGGAATCTTAATGTTTTTCGCCTCGACGACGAAAGCGAACGCCTAACGTGATTCTTGACAAATCATCGGCAATTGAGTCAGCTGAATGTCCCTCCCTATCTGCCGTATGTGAACTCAATGATTTTACCTTATCATAAAATGCACGGGTGTCAAACAAATCGTCATCGAGCGCGCCGAAAAGATGCAAAATAGATTTAACGAGTCTCACGGAATGCGGATGTCTCAAATTCCGACAATAACCTTGTTTGATCACGTGTCCGTTAGTATTGTAACTTCCACAAGTCCCTCTCCCAGTTGCTAGGAACGCTAGAATATGCTCCGAAATCCATTCAACCTTATCTACACACCATACATTTCATACGCGTTGACCAAATATTTCGACTGTCTTTTCAAAACTAAGTCCATATCTGTGGGAAGAAACTAAAATAGCTAAATATTGATACATCTCACGAAGTGTCACCAAATTCACAACATTTTCCTGCATTCTTATACATCCTTTAGTCCATTCCAAAAACTGTTTAATTAAAAAGTCAATTTATAAAATATAAAAATCATCTCGGTTTTTTGTTAAACCCTTTATTCTCATCTCAACCTCAATATTTTCTAAAGCTATTAGGAAACATAACCGAGATCGTTCATCGAAAACATTGTCTGTGAAAACAGATTAATAAACAATTGTTTTGTAAGCGGCGTTTTACATGGTCCAACTGGCACTTGGATCTAAATTTCTATCGTTGAAACATCGATAATTGCCCCTCCCTGTTGATAAAGGTCTCCTTCCAGATCATACCCGACCTCTCATCCTCCCACCCTGCCCTCTCCGTCCTCGCCCTCTTACTGGAGGTCTGTATATTGTCGATAATGTCGGTATTGAAGGCGGTTGAA
>JAULBU010065936.1:0-11013 GCA_032358235.1 Odonthalia washingtoniensis
AATTGATGGCTGCGTGAATTATTTCTCCCTTAAAATTATAAACCAGCAAATTAGTAACCTCCACAGCTTGCGTATAGTCGTCAAAGTAAGCGTTTTGTATATCTTTGCCACGTAGTCCGCGCATCGGAATCGCCCTTCTTCTACCACTGAAAAAAAGGCCCTTGAGAAGATGTCCAAATGGTCAACGATAGCTACGGTTGCGGCGCAGACTGATATAGCAACTACGATTGCAACGCCGTCTTCACCCATCTCCATTGGCGGGGGTGCGAGAAGGAGCGATTCCGACGTTATTGCCTTAACGAAGGGTAGGACATGAGTTGACGTCCCCAAACTTAGAGCCAAATTGCAGTCAACAACCCAATAAATGGGAAACGTTTAGAAATCTGGAATAGACACCCATCCCCCTCTTCCAGATGCTTTTGCTATTGTTAGATTTCTGCCCTCTCATTGGCCGAAAAATATTTAGCTTTAGCTTTTTTTAGTTCCTGAATGCACCTACTAGAGATGCCTTTAAAATAAAGACACAATTTTCACCTATTCTATTTTTTTTTCGATCAAAACCTAAAATTCGGAATTAGTTTCACTTACAATAATTTGTTACTGAGACAAATACGCCAGTGAGACTAATTGAATTAACCGGTGTACATGTACTATTACATGTCCTTCTTTCAGACCTCTGTCAGCATATAGAATATGCTTACAGCGTACAGCGTACAATATCTGTCATCGCTTCACTTTTCCTTTTGCCCCGTCCAACGGTCAAGATTTGCAAGGTGTCGGGGGCCAAAACGCAAAATGGCGCAAATAACATTCAACTCAGCACCTCTAACTACAGATTCTACAGATGCCCTAAGTATATGGTAATAATATTATCATATACTTAGGGCATCTGGTGTGTGTTTTAACTCATATTATGAGTTAAAACACACACCACATTACATGGATAGCTGTTTCAAATAGTGGGAGAAACTGTATTTCCAGCTAATAATTTAATTCAACTGTTCATGAAGATCAGTCACAGAAATTTTGAAGACAAAAAAAATGTATCAAATCCACAGGTGCAACTGACAGTGTGACAATTTGTTTCTACAGGCTCCGTTATCACTACCTTAGAAATTTGATATGTTCTCCATAACCTTGAAAACAACTTCCATCAGAAATGAACCCAACAACTTCATCAAATTTACACACAATGACTACAAACATGCAAACACTTTCAGAAACAGATATGTATGACATGATGCATGGATCCGTCTTACTCGGTGCTGGAGGAGGGGGACAAATATCGGAAGGGACTCATTATCTAAACCTCGCACTGAAAACAGGTAACCCCCCAACACTAACACCTTTACCATCTCTTTCCCCGTCATCGCTCATAGCCGGTGCGTATCTTCTCGGGTCTGTAACAGGAGATAAAGAACAAGTCTATAGTTCAAATCCACCAATCCTGGAAGCTATGCGAGTTCTGAAAGAACATATGAAAATGAAACTCGATGCTATACTACCAATTGAAATCGGAGCTTCTAATATCGCATTGGCGCTTTACATATCCGCACTTTCAGGAATTCCTGTAGTCGACGCAGACCCTACCGGTAGATCTGTTCCAGAATGTACACATTCCACATTTGCCATACATGATTTACCCGTCGGTGTTATATCGGCTTCTACGAATGCCTTGGAAAGTTTTATCATACAAGGTGTCAAAAACGATGCAAGAGGTGAAGATATACTAAGAGCTATTTGTTCAGTAAGTGGTAATGTCCTTAGTGTAATTGATCATGCGTTACCCGTTGAAACTTTGCGCGATTCACTTATCAAAGGTACGGTAACGCACGCATGGAAATTAGGAAAGTTTTGGAGAGAAAATAAAGATGCTGAGAACATTGCAAAAGAAGGTGGTGGGAAGGTTTTGTTCCGTGGACAGGTGGAAATAGTTGAGAGCAGAGACGAAGGTGGGTTTACGTGTGGGGAAGTTGAGATTATCGGAAAAGATAAAGCGGCGATGAAAATTTATTTCAAGAATGAAAATTTGTATGCAACTGTTGACGGCAAGGTGATAGTTACTGTACCAGAAGTTATTACAGTCATCAAGGAAAAGACAGGGGACGTTGTATTGAACCCAAATTTTGAAAAAGGGTGTGATATCATTGTTATCGTGCTTCCAGCACCAGAACCATTCAAGACTGAGAAAGGATTACAACTTTTCGGACCGGGGTATTGTGGACTTAATATTCCTTTTCACTCTGCACTCAAATAAAAACTTGACAATTTCATGCCTAGCATTTGGAACAGGAATGAGTTAGATAATAACGTACTAATAAATATATTGATAAAAACTTTTGTTTGGAGTAACTTTTATTGTTATCTTACAGCTTGTACGATCTCAAGGTAAAATGCATTAAGTTGTCTGATGAGCTTGTGAATACGAATCGTGTTAGAGGAAGCCCACAGAGAACACGGTGGAGGTTATTTTTGCTGAATGCGGAGAAAGTGAAACCAGGACGAACTTGCAGAAACGATGGTGACGAAACGATCTTGAGCGAAGTCTATATTGATATTCCAAACGACGGTGTGAGTGTAGGACGATAATTGAAATAGGTGAAGGTGCACACAGTAGTATCAGCAATAATGACATGGCAGGATTGATCCCCTGGGTCATGATCTAGAGAGAAATTTGATCTATGAGAACAAAGAATGCCAGCTGGATTTTCAAACTACAGTAGTTTCTACCAGTCATATAATATACACCCTCTGCAGAATTCTTAATATTATTAATAATTCTGCAGAGGCCCTGACATCAATCAATATTATTATTGGCAATTGTCGTATTACACGTTGCGTGCATTTCACTTATTTTGAGTTCAGAACAATACACAATGCTTTTACATTTACAGTTCTGAGTACCAGTGTCTGTATCGTATGATGAAATCAGTGTGTCAAAACCCTATCTTTCTTGCATTAGCAACATTCATCTGTATTATTTGAAGGAAATGCTAACGAGAGAGAATCTTATGCTCACTCGGGAGAAATTAAATTGAAAACTGCGCTAATCGACAAAAAAATGCAAACTTTATTGAATCGGATCGCATGATGCGCCTCCCTCGAATTTTCTTGGCTAGATTCATGTATTTAAACCATCCTGAGTTTCTTTCTGTTCCCTTCCGTACCTAATTTAACTATCATCTGATCACTACAAAAAGTGAAAACACAAAAAGTATACAGAACGAAATATATATTTCCATTGCAACCAAAATTTCTACTGTCGTTGATCACATTCCGGAAAATGCCTCAATTAGCACCTGTGAAACACGTTGAGATTCGTTTGGAACCTGAGTATGCATCGAATGATCCATATCCATCTCTCGCACCACATTCACTCCGTAAACTCCTCTTGCCTGGTAATACACCACTGCCGACAATAGTGAATACGGAACAAACTCTCCATCTATCGTCATCGTCCCCTTTGCAACAAACCTATACGCAAATACAACCGATCAAACGATCATTAGTAGAGGAGTCATCCTCCTCCGCGCAATCTTTAAGACGAAAATTGATACATGGCACGAACGTGTTGATAGTTCAAGGTGGATTTATTGATAAACTTCCCGTATACCGTCGTTTACATTCCCTCGGTGTCAATGTTTATATTATTGATTCACCTACTTCATGTTGGGCAACCGCTTCGCAACATACTTGTTCAGAGTTCCCAGAATCACCTATTAAAGCTTTCATCCCACTATCTTACTCAAATGAAGGTGATTATTCAACGCGTGCAGTCGAAGCTTTAAGTGCACATCAAGAAGTAAATGCTTTTCAGTTTCACGGAGTCATTACGTATTTCGAAGATGCTGTCGCTTACGCCGGCCGAATCGCAAACGCGCTCGGTGTACCTGGCGCAGAGGTAGAGGCATGTGACAGAGCACGTTCAAAATACCGTACAAGGCAATGTATGCAAGAAGCTGGCCTGCCAACACCAAAATTCACGTCATTGGCCGATGAAAGCGACATACCTGAGGCGATTGAGATAGTTGGTTTCCCCGCTGTGTTGAAGCCAGCGTTTGGGGCTGCGTCGATAGGCGTTACACGTGTTGACAATGAGGCAGAATTGAGAAAAAGTTTCCGGAAATTAAGGAACATGATTGCAACTGATGGTGATCCGTTATGGCTTCAAGGTACCGGGATAGTGTATGAAGAGTATTACGATGGGGATGAATTCGATATCGATATTTTGATGTGCGAGGGAAAGGCAGTGTACGCAAAGGTGAGTGATAATTGGGCTGTTCTGGAACCATATTTTCAAGAAACTGGTATGCACTCACCATCTTCATATGAATTATCAAAACAAACCGAATTGATTGAACTGTCAGTTGCGTCAATCAACGCGATAGGATTCATCAATGGTTGCTTACATGTCGAATGTAGATATACGAGTAAGGGCGAAGCTAAAATTATCGAAGTTAACGGAAGAATGGGTGGAGATCCAGTTTACGATTTCAATAAATTGGTTTGGGGTGTTGATTTAGTGGAAGAACATTACATGTCTATGATTGGTATACCGATCAACCCTGTCATCGCCCCAAAGCCGAAATGCTACGTTGCTGAATTTGCATTCAATTCGCCCTGTTCTGGTGTGTTGATGAATAATTGCTGGCTTGAGTTTTTGAAAGGTGACGAGCGGGTATACAGAGTTAAATATTTCAAGAAAAAAGGTGATAACGTCATTGGACCAGAAGATGGAGTACCGGATTGGGTTGCTGAGATTATTATCGTTGGTAGCAATAGCCAGGACGAAGTAAATGATCTTGTCAAGACTATTGTGGAAGAAAAAGTAAGAGTACCAATTATGAAGAAGGGGCATCTGAAAACCGATGAATATGAATTCTACTTCCCGGGACATGCATATCCTTTTGCGTAATGATGTTTGCTTGTTTTACGAATTTGGGTTTGATAATTTTTCCAATTTAAAAATTTGGATATCGATATTTCCATGCGTTGCATACACCGCCATCGCCATCGCCATGATGTAAATTGCATTGCAAAACAGTTGGCATTACCCAAAGATAATTGCATATCTAAAACCGAAAGGACATGTCTAATTTTGCGGACTGATATGGAACAACAAGAAACAATTCGTTTGATCATAATGTGATAATATGATCAAACGAATTGTTTCTCCATATCAGTCCGCAAACAATTCGTTTAATCATAATATGATAGTTTGATGAAACGAAATGTTTCTTGTAGTCCGCAAAATTTGAAATCTACTTTCGGTACTAAATATTATTTAGTATACATGCAAGGCCTACACTATTAACCTTTCAATTAATATAATAATTTTATTATATTATTTTGAGATTATCTAATAATTTTATAAAGACATAAAACATAAAGCCTAAATAGAAAATTCATAACGGATAAAAATTTCGGGCAAACTAAATAATAGTTATCTTTTCCCATATTATTGGAAAAGATGTCATCAGTGTTATCGCTTGTACATATGGGAGTTTAGGGGGTGATCGTCTTTTTTAGTGGTGTTTAGAGGATTGTGCAATATTAAAATATTTAATTAAAACATTAATTCACCCCTGGCCATCGACTTTAACATGGCACTCACCCCCTCAACAGTAATAATCCAATTAAATGAACATTTCTGCCGTACTGGGCAACATCATTCGTCTCCATAGCTCAGCTGGTTAGAGTATACAAAGAACCTGACAGAGCGCGGGACTGTTAATCTCGAGGCCGTGGGTTCGAACCCCACTGGAGACTAAGTTTTCATTTTGGAATATTCATTTTGGAATATCTACTGTACCCAGACTGTTGTATGCTGTTACTTGAACTCTTTTACTTTTTACAATTGTTTTTCGAACTATCATTTATTCATGCGTATAAATGGGAATCCAAAACTAATCTTTTTCTCGTCATTTGAAGGACGAGGCACGAGTAAGACAAAAAGATATGCACAGCATGTACTGACGATGAGCGACTGGTGTATGCGGTCGTATTACGAACGAAACCATATGTGCTTGCTAACAGCTGTTAGGTAAAGCATGAAATGGCAAGGAGTCCTGATCATTTATTTGAACATGAAGGTTTCAGAATTATTGCGTGTATCATGTAACCACCCCTGGCTATAAGATATGCTAATATGCTAATATGATTTCAGAGGTCGTCGCCAGTAGACCACAAGTTTTGATCCTATTAGTGAATTACACTGCAATATTCTTTTCATTTTTCAATTCGACTTTCGTCGCAATAGTACGTTAGTAAACAAGTAACACGTTCCCTACAGAACAGCTCGGAATAATATGACTTTTAGTAGTAACATGTCACAAGCACGGCACGAGCTAACTTCGTAACAAAGTTTGTGCCCCAGTGTACATACAACGAACATCACATACTACTCTGTGATTGGGTACAGGTAAAAAGGCTTTGCGCGTGTGCTCCGAAATCCATTTTTTCATTTCACTGTCCTTTACTTCTTCTCTTTCAGGCAGATAACGAAGTGGATATTCAGCCATAAAAATGAGCAAAATGGTTGTAATATAACGTGTAAAGCTACAGAATTCGCTAAATATGGTTTCAACGTCGTCAGCTTTCTCTAACATGTTGAATTTTCAAAATTGGACATCCGAAACCGTTCCGACTGACTCGATAGTAGTGCCATCAAACCGCCCCTTCTTATATATAATCATAATCTGATCGAGTCTCACTTTCAATTCAGCAAGCGGCCGGCGGTGGACTAAAATTGATTTACAGTATTGGCTTTGCTGTATGACTGAGCTATTGACACCAATGCAAGACTACTAGACCTTTGGCGTCAGTGGCGTTTGCAAACTGCGTACTCACATTAATAGGCCATGTTCGAACTCAAAATTGACTACGGCCAACCCTTGATAATTGGACCCTCCTTAATTGGGACATTGCCTTAGAATGAAATACCGGTTGGGGAACAACGTGTTACCTTGCGAAAGTGTGAGACTTTCTACGTGTCAGTCCAAGCCAACGAGAACAGACTTGACTGACACGTTACACGTTCGTATCTTTTCACTCCTTGAACAGTATCAAAAGCATCCGAACCTGATGAAGAGAGACGTGAAACTTACTCAGGGCCGTTCTACAGGTTTTGTCAAATTAGTATCATCACAAAAAAAATTGTTGCTGTTAAATTGTTTTCTGGGTTTTTTGGAGTACAGGGTATAACATTGAAAACCTAAAATAATCATTAACTATTGCAATTAAGGAATGACGGACGTGTAATTTCATTCTTTCGTTTACTGTGAACATGAGAAAAAAAGTTTTCTCTAGATGATTTCCAGATCCAGCAATGTCAACATTTGGCTACTTCTCCTTTATCTTACCCAGAAATAGAATAAATGTGATCTGTAATATCGTAAATTTTTGATTTATCAGAAAATTTGTTCATCAAAACATGCCTTTATTCCGTCCTGCTTGGCGTCCCCTCATTGGCTAAATTCATAAAACCATTTCTTGCTGTTGCTGCTACTAATTTGCAAAGCTGTAGAACGGCCCTCACACGCCTCTTCCCAGCGAAGTAATTTTAGCAATAAAACAAAGGGAGGATTCGTACATAGTTCGGTGAAAGGTTTGAAAAGTGAAAGATCAGTAAGGCGATGTTAAAAATAATCAAAAATTTTAATATTAAAATTCCACTAAACACCCCTAAAATGATTTTCAACCTCCTAAACATTAACAAAACACACCTTTCACCGTACGAAGGTCCGTATTTTCCGTAAAGCAAGTAATTTGTTCAATTATTGAACATTTGAAAACGCGTGCACCACTAAATACAGAACATTGACCAGTAGAAGGAGGGGGCTGTGATCGGATGACATGACATGTCATCCCATCACGGATGTAACATTGTTACATTTAGAGTACATGGCGCATACATATCAGGTGCAATTTATTATCGCTCCTTCGACATCGATAGCATGGGCCAGCTGTATGTTGACGGGGGGTGCTCGAAGTAGATATGGCCTGTAACGTGAAGTGACATTGGGTGATATTTCCCAACGTGTAGACAGTGTATGTGTTTTTGGTGCCTGTGGTTGGTTGCTTCGTTAGATCTGAAAATTACAAAATGTGTTGCAACCAATTTCTGTAATTGGCTGAATTATTAGTAACTTTTTGGATAATTAGATGTACCTAATTTTAAATTCAAACTTTCAACAGGTGTCCCAATCATTTGATATTGATGTATTGCATGCCAAACATTTTCAAATTGCAAAATCCATCAACCCTTTTTCAATGTTTCAACATTATTGAATTGTAACAACATTTCACCTAGCCGAGTCTACAAAACATGGAATAGAATATTACTACAACTTCATTTTCTCTCCTTTTCATTTTCCTTCCCTTTTTTTTCTCGTCCTTTGTTATAGGTAACACAAACTCACAAGTACCTATTCCAAAATGACTCCATTCAATTGCCGCCCTCTTCCACTCGTCCTCTTCTTCTTTCTTTCAGTCATCACTCAGTCCGTGAAGGCACAAAATGGAACGGCGTTCCATATCTCCCAATTGACGGCAACGACCGACTATCGTCTATACCCTTTCTCTGTACACAATTTGCCAGATGCAACAGTTATCATTACCATCTCATCAACCTATCCAATAGATGAACTTCATCTACATCCATCCGTCATCATCCCAACCACGGTGTACGGTGGTGAGACATTTCTTGTTGTGCGCATGCGCGCCAAGTCCGGAAGAGTACTTTGGGCTCGTGCGCTATCTGGCTTTCAAAATTCAATAGCATCTGACATTGATTCATCCCCTACATACGACATTTACATTTCTGCAACGTACGGATTTGACAGTTTTCCAGGAAATCGTGCCGTCATCAAACTATCTTCTAAGGACGGCAGTCTTGTGTACGAAAAACGATTCTCGGATACTGTTCCAAATGACGATGAATGTACGGTGCCTTACGAATCAATCAAGTGGACAGCGCCTGGTACTTTGGTACTTGCAGGGTATTCATCACAACGCATGTCTGCTTGCGTAGCGGTCCTCAACCCTTTAAATGGATCAGTCAAGTATTCACATATTGTGAGGACACCTCTCTCTTTATTCAATATAGTAACTTACGCACTGGATGCAACGAGGAATGTCGCCTGATACAATTAATGGAGATGCGCCAGGAGAGAATAACGTCGTGTATGTAACATGTTTCAATCACCGATCGTCTGATCCAAAACTTCGTTTTGTGAAACTTGACCCTGGTCTGGGGAACAAGGTCACCAAACTGGGAAGATTCGTAACACTTGCATTACAGAAACACCCTACTATGAAGAAGGAATGTCCGAAGGTGTACATCGCGTATGAACGTGAGATTCAACAGAAACATACACTCGTGGTACGTACTTTATGTGTACGGAGAATAGGAAAAAAATCTAGCGAAATTCGTGATGTGCTTCCATTAACTGAGGTTGATCTAGCAACGCCGAAATTTGATGGATCTGAAGCCATGCAGACAAATGGTATGAAGTACATCTCCTCATCGAAAGGACTAGCACTCATGCTATCGATGCAGACAGGTAGTGGTGGGTTGACACGTGATGCAAAGGGAAGGATTACGAGACTTGTTGGGACGGATGGATTTTACGAATTTCCGGGAAAGAATTGGATGCTCTTTTTGAATAGTAATGCAGAAGCTTTAGAGTTGTTACCTGTGCAAGTCGGGCAGGCCGGCTTTGAAATACCCGCACCATACACAGATGTGATTCTTGAAGACTTTGACGTGGGACGGGGACGTAAGGAAAACAAGTTTGTTACAGTGATGGGGATGCTTAACAATCGTGTAAATGGCCTGGAATTGGGCGCTGGTGGATTCGTCACGTACGACGTTCCTGTCCCAGCAATGTGATGATGAAGATTCTCATATCTTTCGACCCGGGTTACTCCCCAAGTAACGGGAAGTAACACGGGGGGGTGACTGTGCATGGTACAGCCAATGGAATCCATGCTCGGCAGTGAGACTTAATCAGCAGTACACTATGAAACATGTCTTAATTGCTTACAAAAGTAGTAGTATTATACTGTAGTGTATCAGTCGAGACATTCTACAGCTATGCAATCACAGCTGAACACGTCGCCACGTGTCACATACACCTTCTCCACTGCCGTCGTCCGTCGTGCCGAGTTTATTGCTCGCTGTAAGCTTTAACCACAAACCCCAAAAAGGGCCTATAAGTGTACAACCCCGCTACAGTACAGTGTTACTACGAGTGCCACCGGTGCCGAGATGACTACAAGCCACCACGGCACACACCCTAATCTGAGATAATAAAAGTAAATTCTTTGATTCTTCTGGGGAGTCGAGCGACGAATCATTGTATAACCAAATTAGGTACTCAAATCCACGAGGGCCCAAGGAACGCAAGTCGCAACGACATCAGGTAAGGTAGTATCACTTCACCATACTGGAAGCCAGTATTGAGATGAAATACAGACCATCTGACAGTCCTTCGGCAGTTTCTATTCCCACTATTCGGATATATATATATGAGTCGCCCGCCCTGTCCCTCTCATTTCATCTTGATTCTAGAGTTCCCTATGTTGCGTTTCCGATACCCCGACGAATCTAATACTCGTATGTAAGCTACAACTAGCGCTACTACTTCATCACTTGACAAACCAAAGTCCGCTGTCAAAAGACACACTCCGAAGCATGTGGAACAGCGCCTGCCCTTTCGCGCCTGAAAGTAGCTCAACACCGTCTCTACCCCCGTCCGTATTCTTGGCTACGCTCTGCCAACTACCTGAAACGTAGGTGTAACGAGATACTTGTTGCCTCCCTCGTTATAGTTGCTTATAGTGGTGACCCAATCAGAAGTCGCCATATGGCCGCCCAACACGTGAAAAAAGCGGCATCGCCGCAAAGGGCGATACCGGTTCTACCCTGCGCGATACGGGCCCCGTTCCTAGGTGCACCCGCCGGGGATTGAACTGGCAACCACTCGGCGACCTTAGGGTCTCCCGACCACT